>CM076673.1:171160733-171363233 GCA_038501925.1 Xenopus petersii
GTAAAGGCAAAACAATCAAATCCCATTTTTACTTTCTATAATGAAAAAGAAACCGATGTCCAATATACTTTAATTAAAAATGTGTAAGTTTTTTTACAAGAAACCTGACTGTAAATAGTGAAATACTCCCTTCATTTTCTGCTGTGGATAGGAATTGTCAGACAGTCCCTAACTGCTCTGCATACTTATGAACAGCAGTGGGAGTCCCATCTTACTTTCCAGTCATGCAGAAATCCCTGTTGAGCAGTCGGCGACTGTGTAGAGATTTGTATTGGATTTTTGCCTTTACATACCCTTTACTTTTTCTTTACTTTTCTCTAGTTGCAGGGACATGGAGCCAGATTTAAACAGATAAACTGGAATTCTATTTGGAGGATTATTTTGTTGCAGCCACTGGTTCTGCAGAGTTGGAGAAAGTTTGTATTAAACAATACAAAAACTATAAAATTCACATTAGATTACATGACAACACAGGACCCAGTGCAGTCTGCCTATTCTGATTATTAATCAGTCTTGCTGTATCAGCTTCTGGCAGATATTATTCGACTTGTGCTGTTTTGATAATTTATGACGATCCCTAAGTAATCCAGACCACACTGAGCATGTGCACAGTCTTGGTCTTGCAAAGATGTTTAACATAGTTATAAGATGGTGACCCCCTGTGGCCAACTTTGAAAGCATAAATCATTTGTTTGATTAGGCATGGGGTGCAGTAAGTTCATGTTTATGTTTAGTAAACAAAATACAGCATTTCTAGCCTTATTCTATTTTAGACTTTACTTCCCCTTTAAATAACCAAGGATTTTGTTATGAATGGCTGCTAGAAATGATCAGCATTGCAATCTGCATGTAGTGTGCAAGCCAGAAAAAGTCTATCAGAGATGTACAGTTTGAAAAGCAGCAGTTTTCAAAAAGCTATAAAATGCAAAAAAAAGGCTCAACTCCAGTTTGCTCTGCATTATGACTTGGTATGAGGGAAGAGAAGCAAGAATTAAACATTTTCTGATTTAGAGAAAAAAAATATAAAAAAATAATATATGAAAATCCAGATGGCTTATTTAGCTTGTAGCGATTTTCATTCTGGTTCATGTCAATTCCTTTCCTTTTGCCTCTTGTTTTAAAGGGCTCTTTATCCCAAAACTAAATTTTTTGCATAATAAAAAAGAAAATGCAGATCTAATCAAATTTTTTAAATGTTTTAAAAATGTTCAGTTTAAAACAATTTGCAGATATTACAACTGCAAGCAGTATCTGTCTTATTGCTTATCATCTCTGTATTCCTGGCTCTGACTTTCAAAGCAATGTACAACGTACGAAGTCAGTTGATTGAGACCCTGAGGAAAACTGTCTTCTGTTATATTGTTTTGAGAGTTACAATCAGAAAACCAAAAAAAATTAAAAACATTTTCCAACTCCAGTTACAAATAATTTAAAAACCAATACATTTGTTTTAATAATGTATGCTATTTTATAATACATGTTGTTGCTTAGAATGAAATCAGTTTTTTGGTAGAGAATCCCAGGTATGAAGATTATTATAATAAATGCTATGTAAGAACTACACTATATTTTGTTTGTTGCATCTTAAATTGAAGTTATATTATTCAATAGTTATATTTTTGAAGTGATGTTACTTTTTACCTTTTTTAATTTTTGGTATTCTTAATGTAAGGAGTGATAAAGAATTTGATTGTGGAGATAAGTCAAGTGAAAAGAAAAATTGCCGTAGAAAAGCTAGCATACTTCTGTAAAAGTCAATATGAGGTGTAATTTCAAACTTCAAACTATCTTAAAATGTTTCAGGACAAATTTGAGATTTTGCAGAGTATAATGTGAGTTTCGTGTGATTCCGTTTTTTGTATGATTTTATGCATTCAAGTTTTTGAGAATTGTTTTGTATATAAGGTGGCCATTGAGAAATTTGAGTTTTTCAAATTCTGAAAAATGCAAAAATAAAAATTAAATGTATTACATGATCTTTTATAATGTAAGTAGTGTTCTGACACTTAGGGGTTATTTACTAAATGTATTAACATTTCTCACTATTGTCTTAAAACGGAAAAAGTTGAATGAGCACGCACTACTGCGACACACCAAGTTGAATAAAATTGAATTCTTTATTCCATAGGTTAAAATCAAAAGAGTTCTAGGAAATTTTATTCAACTTGGTGTGTCGCAGGAGTGCGTGCTCCTTCAACTTTTTCCTTGCATCTTACCCCAAGCTACGGGTTCGGGTCGCTGCACCCGGACGACCTTCTTTCATCGGTGAGTGCAAACTAAACTTATATTGTTCATTTATATCACATTACCGAGAATTGCTGAACCCTTCAGAGATAGACCTGGGGCCCCTTACCCAGGTCAATTTCTATGCCGGGTGAGCTTCGGTTGTTTATTAATTATACATTTGGAGCTTTCACCTTTGGATAGAGCCGCGTTTTTTCTTGTCTGTGGTTTTCTTAAAACCACTTCGGCCAAGCTCCCATCCACATTTATACTTTATTTATCAATGAATTAACTTGAAAAAATCTGTTGCGGGAAAAGGCTCAATAAAGTCGTGAAAAAATCTGAATCAAATGATTTTTTCAGTTTTGACGCCCAAAAAATATTGTACAAATAATAATTTGGATTATTGTAAGAAACCCAGCGCAGATCATGATATCTTCCAATAGTAAATGGTGTTTTCCTCTTTAAAACTCCGACCAGAAAAATAAAATGTAAATTGCTCAACAAGTAAATTAGGTGGTCCAGGTGCACCAGCCCCAACGCCCCAGCTTCAAGGAGTGGCAAACTAGTTTATGTATATCCCCTATGTGTTTTGTACCCTAGGGGCACTTAATTATGGGCCCATAAGTGCCGCTAGGGTACTAAACTCGTAGGGCCCATGAAGATGTGAAATTTTTAACTTAAATTAATAAATACAGATTTCGAATTATTTTGTATGGCTCTGTGGATGCCTTGCATGCCGGATAGCCCTGTTCTTCTTTTTTACATATACCAGTACAAAATACATTCAAGATGTAAACGGTAAATATAGTATTCTTTTATGCACATGTAATATTAGCTAAGATGTTTATTTTACTTGATCTGTTGACATTCTGCTTGAAGAAACATATTTTAGCACTCGAGTGTACTAAATATAAAGATAGAGTGTGCTAGGAAAGGATTTGCATTTCACAACGATTCATCTGTTCATTCCAAATTTAGCACGTTTTTCCTATTTGCCCTTAATTTAGTAAAATGTTTCTAAACCAATAGATATGTTATTTTATTGCTGAATTCAGTCATTCGCATTCTGATGGTGTAAACTATGTGTGCCCTTAACCCAGAGTGTATAGATTTATATTATAGTGAGTAATAGCTGTTTTTATGTGTTCTATACGTGCTTACTTCAAAATATATTTCAGTTTTAGCATTGAACATAACCATCTATTTTATGAGTGATGTATTTAATATTCTCAGCTCTTAATATACAATGAATATGTAATGTTAGGCAAACATTAGACACTACAAAATAAATAGCTCCTATCCAAAAGAGAATAAAGTTTGGCATTAACTGCCTACATGTCTGAAATTGTAAAGACATTGAGTTATGGCTGTATGGAACCATACTTTCCAAGTATAAAATCTATATTATGAGTAAATTGGTACCAAGTATTCATAGGAAATTAGAACTATACCACCTGAAGTCCCTAAAATTGTATATGTTGCATTCTGATTTTTTATTGTTGACATTTCAGCCTCTACAAACAAAACTGATTTTTATGTATCCAAAACATTTGCAAAAATGACTGTATGCAGAATTTAAAAAGCATATATGTGTCTATTTATCTGTAATTAGCAAAAATCAAATCTTTTCTAAACTTGGATTATTTTTATTTTTTTGTTTTTTACAAAAATGTATGCAATTTTCATCTAAAAGTTGCCTGTTATAGCATAATTTCCTTATGTTCTTGGATATGAGGACTAAAGGTTATACATATTAATGCCACAAATCCCCTAAATACTTTCATGCTATATATGCATATCAACTTAATCAACTGTGAGGCATCTAAAGACCCCAAAATATTTTCCCTGGTTGATTTTTCTGACTCTGCACACTGAACAGGCAACTTGCACCTTATTGACATGAATAGTCATAACAGGCACAATAGTGCTAGATGCAGGAGTATGCATAACTATTACTGCTTAAAGGAAAACTACACCCCCAAACACATGGTCTCTATAAAATTAAATTGCATAAAACCCTGCTTCATCTAAATAAATAATTTTCCTAAAAATATACTTTTTTAGTAGTATGTGCCATTGGATAATCCTAAATATAAAATTTTCATTTGAAATACTAGGGGGTCACCCCCTGGGTCATTATGATTAATGGTGCACACAAACAAACCAGGTGCACACATACTGTACATATTAGGTCACATGAGCTAATTAATGGACAAAGTTTGGGCTTTTACTCCCATAATTCTTCCTGTTACAGTTAGAGCTGCAGTATTTCCGGTCAGGTGATCTCTGAGGCAGCACACAGACCAAAGAAAATAGGGACTCAAGGTAAAATACATAAAAGGGCAATATCTACTGGCATCTATATTCCAGTTTGAGAAGATTCTTTAAAAAGATTATTTTCTTTTAAATATACTATAAACTGTCTGTTAAGTATTTGTAGGGCCCTATAGGGATACAGGCCCTATAGAGTTAATCTTTTCACCATTTCCTTGGGTTATTGGGTAGAATCCCTGTTACAGAATTACCTTTACAGTGATAGGCTGAGAGATTTGATGACACTGCTCTGACTCACTCCTATATAGTGTGTGCAGGGAGTGGCCACTTCCTCTTTTGCCTCTAGATGTGATTCCAGCTGGATGTGCTCAGGGGGACTGAGTGCAATAGGCCCAGAAGAAGTCATGTGTCCAAGTCGGGGACCAGGTAACCCGTGAATGAGGAACAGATATACTAGGGCAGACTTGTCATAGTCTCTCTAGGAGAGAAAGGCAGATAGGATAGAGAGAAAGAGTAGCTGAAGCTCCAACAAGGATTTGCAGTAAGGTATTAGCTTCCCAGAGGCTCTGTGTGTTGCCTCCAGTCAGGGACCTCAGTGAAGAGGGACTGTAGGGTAGAAGCTGCTTTCCTGACAACTTCCAGGAGGGAAATGTTGTACTGCAATTGCCTGTGTACTCTCTGTGTGAGCCTGCCTTTGTTCTGTGTGAACGCTCAATATGCTGTTTTCCTCAACTCCTGCGTGACTACTGAAACCTGTGGTCATTTGCCCTTTTTGCATAATAAACCATTCCTGATTGTTAAGAACCTCCTGGCGCCCAAGTTGTTTTTGTGTGCACAGTAGCCTGGGGGGGATGTAGTTGCACTACACCATAGAGGGAACACTTCCACTTAGCGAAGGCCCTGCCCTGGGTGTAAGTCGCGTGTAACCCATGCTCTAGTGTTCTAGCTGGTGAATTAACCCCGAGTGGCCCAAATAGGTGTTACATATTCATTCTGGAGGTATACTTTTTTATAATGTAAGGAATTCTGTATGGCAGTTTTGTTCCTAGTGCTGCACCCACTTATTTTTAAATAATTTACACACATCTTTTTAAATCATTATGGCTTTGTCAATGCCATTTTAAGGTTCTGTCATCTTAAATAATGAATCTGATTATGTTTGCTAATATTTGGAATGATTTGCTCTGAATCAGTAGTATATGATCAGTCTATTTAGAAAGCAATATTCAAATATCAGCTCATTTAAACTGGTACCTAGAATTGATCTGATACTAAGATCAGCTCCTAATATTTCCATTACAATTTAAATTTAAATCCTGATGGGAACCTGGTGAATTCTCATATTGAATGGTTGCTAAATTGGTCCCTGAATGATTTTTGGTAAACTTTTCATATTCATTCAAAAGTTGTAGTTTACAGGAGTCTTACATATTTACTGACAGGCAAAAATAAAACATAAATATTATTAATTCAAGTGTTTTAAACTCTTACCAAATACTCAAGACCACAGAATTAATTTTTGTTCAACAATTCTTTACACTACTGAAAACTTCAATAAAGCAGCATAATACTGACAGCATAAACAGACTACTAGTGTTCACACATGAACGCTCACAAAATGTGGATGTGGTTGCTAAATTCATCAGTATAAGCTATGAATATCATTGACAGCATGGTGAGAAATCTCTGTTCACACTAGAACCCTTCTCTGTTAAGCAAACTGTCCCTTGTCTGTACATTGTACTGCTCGGTTACATTTTTTTTTTTTTTTGTAACTTAAAGTTTCATTTGATTTGGCATTTAAATTTCCAAGCATTACAACATTTCTCAAGGAACAAGTATGTATGTATAACTTTATTTGTAAAGCTCTGTTAAGGAGTCGCAGCGCTGTACAGTGAATAAAAGTACAATATATATATATATATATATATATAAAAGTATACATGGGGGAGAGAAATCACATAATAAATATATACAGAATCATAGGACAAAGAGCTTAAGTACTATGTGGTAAGAGAGATAGTGGGGAGGAGGTCCCTGCCCCATAGGGCTTACATTCTAAGTCAGTAATCTCCAACCAGTAGCTCGCAAGCAACATGTTGCTCACCAACCCCTTGGATGTTGCTCCCAGTGACCCCAAAGTAGGTGCTAATTTTTGAATTCCAGGCTTGGAGGTAAGTTTTGGTTGCATAAAAATCTTGTGTACTGCCAAAAAGAGCCTCATGTAGGCTGCCAGTCCACATAGGGGCTACCAAATAGCCAATCAGAGCCCTTATTTGGCACCCCATGAAGTTTTTGCATGCCTGTGTTGCTCCCCAACTCTTTTTTTTTTTGAATGTGGCTCACGGGTAAAAAAGGTTGGGGACCCCTGGTCTAAGTGGATTGGAGGCTAACATACAGGTAAAAATTGGAGATTAAAAGTGCACAAGGTAAGGCATATTAAGTAGGGACAGGACTAGGCTAATGTTCTAGTGGTCCAAAAGGTAGACTCTTAGCTTTTTCTTGAAGAGATTACGAGAGGATTCCTTACGGAGGAATTCAGGGATGGAATTCCAGTGGAGCAGCAAGATAGAAGGGTTTGAGACGAGAGGTGGCAGTGGATGTGGATGGTGTGAAAAGAAAGTGATTCTGAAAAGAGTGGAGAAGATGACTAGGAACATATAGTGAGACAAGAGAAGAAATTTAATGAGGAGCAGAGAAGTGAAGTGCTTTGAATGTTAGTAGAAGGGTTTTATATGCTATCCTTTGCTTAACAGGCAGCCACGCTAAGGATTTTAGTTGGGGTTGATCAGGTTCCCTTTTAGGAGAGAGCAGAAGGATCCTGGTAGCAGAGTTTAAGATTTATTGGAGGGGAGAGAGATGGGAGTCAGGAAGACCAGTTAGGAGGAGATTGCAGTAGTCTAAACGGGATAAGATAAGGGCATGGATTAGTGTTTTGGCTGTTGTTTGCGAAAGAAAGTATATAAAGTCATAGTTGCTGTTTTACAAAGTAGTCCTGTAATGGAATTATAAAAGCTTATACAGGTAATATTTACATTATTAACATCCCATAAAAAATAAAAAAAATAGGAAATTTACTTATGTTTAGCTGTCATCTCCTCCATTAGTTTCATGTCTCGGATACGGGTGATAGATCACCTATTGTTGGTGCATTTGACGCTTTCCAATTAGAGGTAATTGACAGTCCTATCTGAAATCTAGGAAGCAATGCCCCAAAACTACAAACTACTATTTAGGTTATCCTCTATACCATATTGTGGCTTTTGTTGTTACATATTTTTTTTTAATTAACTATACAAATTTAGTACAGGCATACCTTAGGCATTTGGTGCTTTCAAAATCATCTATGCTTTCATGTATATAAATAGATATGGCTGCATAATGTTTCTCTATCTCTGTATTATGAAAAATTTCTAATTATGCATTTGTAGGTATTTTATCTTATTCCTTTTTATGTTAAAGGCCTTACGAAACTGATCGCTGAAGCAGTATCTATTGTAATCGGCAAAATACCTTCAGTAATTGCATGTTTGCCTTCCCCAATAAAGTACTTCTATTCACTGTACTTGAATAGGTATTAAAGCAATATTCAGAATCAATAAAGACTGGATCACTTGTTTGGAACAAACAAGGTTAAAGCATCAACAGGTGAGATGCAGTCTTTTATTGCAAATAGCAAACATACATTGACTAATATACTGTATGAATTGAAAACTGCATAGTCTATTAAGCTTTTTAAAAAGAAATTAAAATAGATTATATTGTACTGGTTTTGTATTTAAAGAATGCAAACTTCAAAAAGCACACAAATAGCACACAAAGGCAGTCATGTATGAATTAAGCCTGAGCTCTGCACCTGACGCGTCTTACGCCCATGAAGGCTTTGTCAAAGGCAAGATGGTGGCAAAATCACGCGATCTATACATGAACGCGTGTTTAGCCATTTGTTTAGAAAAAATCATGTGACCACTCTATTCTCTGACGTCACAGAATCAATTCGGAGACATACAGAATAAGGCATTCATATTATTAATGCATCACACCTCGAATACATGTTTTAAGGCATCCAACTATAACATCAATTATATATATTGGACTCAAAGCATTTGTATTTCATATAAATAACCTATTTATTCTCCAATATTTGTATGTAAGGATAAACTTTCATTTAATCCGCAGGGAGTGAGAGTATTCAGTTCATATATCCAGCGACATTCCTTAGATAGGAGCATTCAATCCAAATTGCCTCTCCTAATGCCCAAATATGTAATATGTTCTAAAACTGTAACTGTTAATCCTTCTGAATTGCCATTGTGAAATAGGAAAAAATGTTTAACAAGAGGATTTATTTTTTTGTCTTAATTGTTTCTATCTCAATACTACTCAGTCTATGGGTTTGTAGATCTGTCATGGCTGAGGTAGTGGATATAATACTGGATAGATTTTTTTTTTTTTTACAGTTCTTTTTATCTTGCCGATATACTGTAAATTGCATGGGTATGTAACCATGTAAATCACCCCAATTGTATTGTAGTTATTCCATTGTTTGATATGATGTATTTTTCCAAATCTGTCTTTTATGTCTCTAATGTTTTTAATAAAAGAAAAGATGGTGCACGAACCACAAGGAAAAATACCTCATGGGGGATAAGATTGCTTTGATTTTGTCTTACAAAATTACTTTGAACCAACATTTCACGAAGATTGGGAGCAACTGTGGATATAATCCTATATTTGCACACAATTTAGAATCAGTCTGTAATATGTGCCAATGTTTTGTAAAATAGTTTTGATGTTATCCCATTGGTTGCAACAAGTATTAATAAATCTCACAGTTTCCTGATTTGCTTTTCTCTTTGAATTCAAAGTACCAGATTTTGGAGTGCTGAAGGCTCTAGGCCAGTGATCCCTAACCAGTAGCTCGTGAGCAATATGTTCCTCTCCAACCCCTTGGATGTTGCTCTCAGTGGCTTCAAAGCAGGAGCTTATTTTTGAATTCCAGGCTTGGAGGTTAGTTTTGGTTGCATAAAAACCAGATGTACTGCCAAACAGAGCCTCAATGTAGGTTGACAAACCACATAGGGGCTATCAATAGCCAATCACAGCACCCCAAGAACATTTTTCATGCTAGTGTTGCTCCCCAACCCATTTACTTCTGAATGTTGCTCATGGGTTCAAAAGGTTGGGGATCCCTGCTCTAGACCGACCTTTCTTAATGATTTTATTGCTATATCCACATTTCTTAAGTCTATCTGACAATTCTCTAGACCTCTGTTTAAAAGTCTTGTCATCAGAACAATTTCTCCCAACTCTCAAAAATTCTCCCTCTGGGATGGCTTTTTTAACTTTAGGTACATGATGACTGGAGAAATGCAATGTAGAATTAGTAGCCGTTTCTTTTCTGAACATATCAGTGGAAAACCTTCTTTATCTTTTATAATAGTAATGTCCAAAAAATCTATTTGATTTGTACTGTATGTGTCATTCAATTTCACGTTGAGATTATTGTCATTTAGAAATTGGAAGAATTAATGGAAGAATTAATGATTCGACTGAGCCTTCCCATATGATGAGCAGGTCATCTATATAGCATAGCCATTGATTACTACAGCATGTCCACTAATCTGTATTTTTGTAAAAAACAAAAAGTTGTTCCCACCATCCCAAAAATAAATTTGCATAAGTTTTTTGCAACATACACCTTAATTTCAAGCCATAGAGGAGTAAATACAAGCAACCATTAGTAGTAGAAAAATAGTGCAGTCAAACATACCATTTAAAATCTGGTGTAAGATTGAATGCAAAAATACGAAGTCCCCCAACACAAAAACAGAATTAATAACTGCTTAGATTCACAAAATAATGCGAATTTAGCAAAACTTCGGATCATTTAATAGTTTTATGAAATATCAAATTTAGCTGCTGTGCCTTGATATGACTTTGACTTGGAAAAAAAAACTACCTTCAAAAAACTGGCAGCTGGACGTTGTGCCTGTCTCATATACTATCTGAACCCATTACTATTCATTAATATAACCTTCACTTCAGAGTAACTCACAGGCTGTAAACAGTCGGCTTGTATTGTAGAGAACATGAAACTGAAAAATTAAGGAAACGTCTGTCTTTGCAAAGTAATTTGTGGTGTTGAAGATTATTGTTTTTCATTATGGTGACCCTAACTTGGCTGGCTGGGTGCATATACAGATAAAGATGAATGCAGTTATTCCTTGGCTGAGGTCTGCCTCTTTCAGGGCACATTCTCCTTAATGACATGATTGATTGGCTGTCCCAAATCCCGAGAGGAACTCATTAATCATAGCAATGACTGAATCCAATCATCTGCTTCACCTGCAAAGTGATGGACAGGAAAGGATACAATTTGGTTGATACACTTCTTTGTCACATGGCCCTCAACTTTTTCAATGTCATCCTTGTATTAAAAAAAAGTGTTTTCTGCAATGAAAAGAAAAAACATAAATTGTTGACTAATTCTGGTGAAACACCTTTGTGTTTACGGGATCTAATTACTGTATATAGCACAAACTATAATGACACAGTAGCTTCTGAACAACCACAGCTCATATTCATTTATTCTATTACCTCCATAGGAGGTTTCTAAAGTTCAACAGTCTAACTTTCATCAATTGTGCCAGCTGTGCTCTTGTATAAAGAGTAATAAGTCATTATGCTAGGTCATGGATATTGCACTTCTTTCCCTAAGTTTGGTGCTTTTTACTTAAGTGGAAAAAACAAACAGAAAACTGACAAATATCTATATATTTCACTTATTATTGTTAGACATGTTGCCTACAGTAGCATATTGCCATGCATTTGCTTGCTATGTGAGCTTGAGCTGTGTATTTTCTATAAGCAATAGTGATGGGCGCAAATTTGGGGAAAATTACCACAATTCACCACCAGCGAATAAATTTGCGAAACCGCAGCGAAAATTCGCCAGCATAAAAAAATGGATGCTGGCGTCTATTTTTTGGATGCTGGTGCATTTTCACTGGCAAATGGGCGCTGGCGTCCAAAAAATGGACATTGGCATCAAAAACGGACACCGGCATCAAAAACGAGACACTGGTGCAGTTTTTTCGCCGTTTCACGAATTTCACTGCAAATACACAAATTTTTCGGCAAAACGCCCCAAAGACTTGCAGCTCTTAAAGTTAGCAGAGTGTGCAAAAGATTTTTCGTATGACCAACGGTCATGGTAAAGATCATAATTGTAGCAGGTATGGCCATAAATGTAAGTGTATTTGAAATTTGAAATAGTACAAAAATTTAAAGTAATGGAAATATAATGTACTGACTGCAATGCACTGATGTGTTTGCTTCAGAAACTCTTTATAGCTTATATAAACAAGTTGCTTTGCAGCCACAAAAAAGGAGAAAAGGCACAGGATATAACAGATAAGCTCTGTAGTATTCAATGGGATTCTTCAGAGCTTATCTGTTATCTACTATATATCCTGTGCTTGAATTACCGCCCCTTGTCTACACAGCAGCTTGTTTATATAAACTATAGTAATCTGCTTGGTGTTACTGTCCCTTTAAAAGGACAACTTAACTAATAATAATTTCTTTTTTTTATTTCATTGATGTTTTAAAGCAACATATTTTGAATATTTCCTGTAAGCTGTAAGTGTTTTTAATCGACCCCCTCTGCTTGTGTCTAACACAGATCTGACTTAAGCTGGCCATAGACGCAAAGATCCGATCATACGAATCCTCGATTTGTATGATTTTCGAACCGTGTGTGGAGAGTATCGACATTTTTCGTCCCACGGAGATCGGTCGTTTGGTCGATCTGACAGGTTAAATGATTTCTATCGGCTGCGGGTAATATCTCTGTATGTATTGCTAATTGTACGACTTTCAGTGGGAGACTGTAACTTGCTTTATCCGACATAAACTTTCGTACGATTGCTGTCAGGGGCAGAACATCTGCTGATCTGTTCTTTTACTACTTTATTTCAGCTGAAGGTTAGTGGTAGGTAGGGAGATGGGGAAGCAGGCCCGGATTTGCGGCAAGGCCGCATAGGCCCGGGCCTAGGGTGGCAAAAAAATAGGGGCGGCATGCCGCCCAGCCGCACTATGGGGACGCGTGCGTCCCCATTCAATTACAGCAGCTGCGCCGGCGAAAAAACGCCGGCGCGCTGGGAAGGGGAGGTGAGGTGGGCGCTAGGACCGCGCGGCCGCCTGGTCGGACTGCGCGGCCTAGGGGCGCCGCACACTGAAATCCGGCGCTGTGGGGAAGTCCAATCATTCGAGGATTCAAACAATTGGATCTTTGCGTCTATGACCATTTTTAAACGTATGTGCACAGACTTGTCATCTTGTCATTGTATTTAATTGTCATTTGTTCAGATACTGAGGGGAAATAAGTCCTTTGGTAAAGCATCAAATATATACAGTACATTTCAGTGCAGTTCTTTTTGGAATTAAACTTGCAGTACATACATTTCATTACGGATATTCATTCATTAAGGCATGATTCCTACATTGTCAAAAACGTAATAGCATTTGCATTTCATTATCTTACACATTACCATCTCCATTTTTTACAGCTTAATTCTTTTATTTAGACTAGGGATGCACCGAATCCAGGATTCGGTTCGGGATTCGGCCAGGATTCGGCCTTTTTCAGCAGGATTCGGATTCGGCTGAATCCTTCTTCCTGGCCGAACCGAATCCGAATCCTAATTTGCATATGCAAATTAGGGGCGGGAGGGAAATTGTGTGACTTTTTGTCAGAAAACAAGGAAGTAAAAAATGTTTTCCCCTTCCCACCCCTAATTTGCATATGCAAATTAGGGTTCGGATTCGGTTCGGTATTCGGCCGAATCTTTCGTGAAGGATTCCGGGGTTCGGCCGAATCCAAAAAAGTGGATTCGGTGCATCCCTAATTTAGACCACTTAATAATACAAAATAAATATATTCAATCTGTAAAGAGTATGTTCAGTTGTATGCAACTGTAGGGGACAGGAAGAATCCTTCCCCTGTTTGCCTTCCAGTGACATCATCCAGCCCAGTTGAATGCTGGATAGTGACCCGATTGGCTGGGAACCCCAGTGCATCCTGGGGAGAAGGGGTGTTCCTGACTTTGGAGCCAAAAGCACGGGGTCTCCCAGGGAGAGAGCAGAGAGTGCCAGCGTGAGTAGCTGTAAGACTGTGAGGTGCAGAGAAGAAGCTGCTGAATCTGGGGAGATTGAGCCCAGCCTGTCCCCTGCCAAGTTGCTGCAAAAAGAAGGAGAAAGGTGCCACTAGTGAGACTGATTCTGCTGCAGAGCTGTGTGTGATCTCCAGTGTGAATTCCTCTGAGAGCACCCCGGTGAGTGAGCCACCCAAGGGAGGATACTGGCACGGATACAAGCGTGGGGCCCCATACTGAAGACTGCTTTTAACCCTTTACCTGCAATGAGAGAGTTGCTGCCAACATTCAAAAGGGAGAGGTACTTTTGGGGAATAAGGTAGCGCTACCTGGGGAGTAAGAGCTCTGGGGAAGGGATAATCATTTGAACTGTTTGATTATTAACCCCTTCAGGAGGATTGGGACTGTGATATCTACCAAGGACTGTGTGAAGCAACAGTTAAGCAACTAATAGTGGTTTAGGGAGTGTCCCACGTGTCCCCAGTGTAGGAGTGCAGAGTGTATTAGTTGCCCAAGTGTTTACTTTTGTTTATATAAAGTTTATATTGGTTAAAATTGCAAACTGTGTGTTTTATTATTCCTAGTGTAACCCCCTGAGGTGTCTTCCTCAGTGTTCACTAGGTGGAGGCACTGCGCTGTAATTCCCAGTTCCCAGTACTTTTCATATGCAAAAGGGACTCAGGGCCCCTGTATTGCCAAGGGTAAGTGGTGATTTAAAGAGACAGTAACCAAATTAGTGTCACACAACTATACTGCTAACTCTGCAAATCTTAAGCTTTTTTTTGTGAGTTGCCAACATATTTTGTCTCTGTATTATCTAAGTATATATTGTAAAATAACAAAATGTTTTAACGCATGCTGTTACTAGAATATCTACGATTTTTAGTTACAAATTAGTTTGACTTAAATGTTTAATAGATGGAATCTAATGACTGAAAAAGTATGCAATTTCACTAATGAAAAAATACAGATTCTTACGTTATCATTGATGACTAGGGAACGATGATTTCCGTTTGAGCATCGGAGGTTGCATGGTGTGTAAAATAGCACTGAAGTTTGATTTCTGCTAATCACCTGCAGAAAGTGCTTTTTAAGAGGAGTCCTAAATGGTTTTATTGTGCATTGTTGGATTAGAAATACATAATGTGGCACACTCTGTCTTTCCTAGTGGTTCTGCAATGCAAGAAGACAGCTCAGTACCAAGACAGTGAGCTTGAATTGACTGAGCAGAGAATAAACATGATGGTCCTGGATATCTGCCACAAACCAGGTAGCAGCAAGTACCTGAGGCAAACTGATCACATCATCCAGCTCAATGAGGTAAGGTAAGTGCCTTTTTGCCAAGTAATTAGGTGTGTATTGAGTTGAGGCATTTTGTGCTGGCAGCTTAGCATTCATCAAAGAATTAATACTTTCTAAAGTCAGAAGCAAAATTCAGCATAAGTCACTGCTGCAGTCTTTTTCATATTGCCTACCTCCATGTATAAATGTGTATGTTGCAAGGTTTTCATGTTTACTGCAGAATTTCAAAATTGTGCTATGTGGCTAATAAAGCAGTCCTGTTATTTTTATTTACGTGTATTAGAGAGTAATATGTGAACCACCTGCCTCAGACTATTCATTCTTACATATTCATTTAGGTTACTGTCTATACTCTCCAATCTATTTATTTAGTAGTTATACTGTATGTACAGGACCTTGTCTGTATATACCCTAATTGATAATTTGCTATCCAATTTACCCTAGCAACCAGGCAGTGGGTTAAATGAGACACCCTTGGCAATAGGCCCAGCTGCCTATATTTAAACTACAACTTAATTGTGAATTTCCTCAAGAAAATATTGAAGAAATATCTTAAATTGGTTTATCTCGATAATGAATAAATGTTCCTAAAATCTATTCTCAAAAATACGCGGTAATCTTCTTGAATTCCATTATTCCTTGTGGTCTCTAGTCATTTGACAACTCAGGTGACATCTTAAAAAGAACTTTAATAGTTGTGTTTTTGAAAATCGAAAAACAAATCTAACACAAATTTTGACACCAGCATCCAGAATATGTTGATGCGAGACAGTTTTGAATTTATTCACCGGCAAAACAAATTTAGTCGCCCATCACTAGTGCCTTGCAAGGACTATAAACATTCATCATGCACTTTACTTTAAATTACGTTTATTGGACATCACAGAGCTGTCATACAGATACTCAATCAGCCAGGTAACACTCCGAAGAAACATTTGAGCCTGGTAACTAATGAAAGGATCACTGCTATTTCACTATTTGCCTTTACTTAAGTATAATATTAATACTTGTTACGCTAAGAGCTCAGTTTGAACTTTTGAAGCAAGAGAAGTATGAGAACTGTGTGCTTTAACAACATTTATCTCCTGGATATTCTGAGCTGCTTTTGGGGGAACGCAGAGCATACATAGATGGTAAATAGTGATGGGTGAATTTGTGAAACCATGCTGGTGTCTCGTTTTTGATGCCAGCGTCGGTTTTTGATGCCAGCGTCGGTTTTTGATGCCAGCGTCGGTTTTTGACACCGGCATGTGTTTTACCCACGCTGGCATTCGTTTTTGATGCCGGTGTCTGTTTTTTTTTTCAACGGCGTCAAATTTTTTTGACGCCGGCGAATTTTTGGCAGTGAATTTTCGGGGATGTGTCGCGAATCATGCAAATTCGCAGCGAATTCGCGCCTGCCGAATAAATTCACCCATCACTAATGGTAAACATACTTTTCATGCAACACTGATAATCTGATACTAGAACTGTGTAACTTACCTGATACCCCGGGCCTTCTGTTAGCAGAAAAATGCCCTGGCCGTGGTTCTTCAAAGCAAGCACCATGGAGCGATCCTCTTTTTTGCTTCTCCTTTCTTCAAAATCCCAGGCCCGATTCATGTGTAGTACTGTAGAGTGATAAAGCGGTTTTGGTTGGCTTTTTACACTACATGCCAAGAAAGAAGAAACAAGAAGGGGATCATTCTGTGTTGCTCACTGGATTAATTCAGGCCTGGGGAATTTTCTGCTGATAGGAGTATTAGGTAAGTGAATACAATCACTGGGGAGTGCCTAACTTTTGTCACACCGTAGTGATTGTGCCTTTCCTTCTTGTTTAATAAGCAATCTCTGGAATATAGTAGATGGGAGGTCTGTAAAGGAGCGCTGTGAATATTTCTTATGTATGCTTTTAGAATTATATTTGCTTTCATAATGCAGAATTTTATATTCTAGTTTACAACCTTGTAATGCTTAAAATTATGTTGCAACGATTCAGCTGGAAGGTTTTCTTTCTGCTACTTTTGTTATGCCAAACATAAAAGATCATGACCTGCATTTATGCTGCAGAAGCTAAAGTCCAGAGAGAAATGTTTTAATTCTTATGTTATTCTTCAGAATCCAATTATCGAGTAGATGGATTTTGAGACAGTCCATGCAATAACACAGGATTTGTATGAACTTTCTAACCACATTTTTTTACCATGGCTTGATAAATCATAACCTTAACATGTAAATGCCTAGGTGTAAAAAGAAATCTGTTTAGCATGAGACTCTAACCTAAATCCCAATAGACTGACTCAACAATCGTATTTCAAAGATATTGAACACAGAACACGGTGTTAGGGCAAATGACCCACTAATTGCATTAAATGCGTTAAGGCAAGAAATGTTTTATCAATATCCTGGCTTTCCTTTCAAATATAAAACAATAAACTTCTGTGGTAAGGAAAGCTATTAGTTGCTTATTATATATATAAAACTGTGAAATGTCGTTGATGCCTAAGGGAAAATGTTATTATTGTAATATCAGAATTATTTACTATATGTTACATTAAGCTTCTTATCTACAATAGATATTTATCTATTAATTTATGAGATTTACATTCCAAATGTGAAAACACCAGGAGTAATGCAGTAACATGCTATCTTCCACCTGGTATAATCTGTTCAGTCTACCCCATACATGGACTAAGATTATTACACGTATTGGGATCCATTATCTGGAAACCTGTTATCCAGAAAGGCTGTCTCCCATAGACTCCATTTTATCCAAATAATCTAGATTTTTAAAAATGATTTCCCTTTTCTCTGTAATAATACAACAGTACTTTGTACTTGATCCAAACTACAATATAACAAACAATTATTGGAAGCAAAACCAGCCTATTGGATTTATTTAATGTCCAAATTACAAAAGATCTGTTATCTGGAAAACCCCAGGTCCTGAGTATTCTGGATAACAGGTCCCATACCTGTACATCTTAACTGGGGGGTAGAGAAGACTGATAAATCATTGGATGTTCCCTTCATTTCTGTGGGGTAATTTCCTTGACACCTGTACCCCTATTTCATTTGCTAGCATCCCAGGTGATGCTCTAAGCCTAAACTGAACAGGATGGGTCCAAAAGGGGTACAACAATGTATGTTTGATACAATCCCCCAAATAAATATATATATTACCCACATTCATGCTTATACTTTCCCCTTGTTACCTGACTGATCCTCTTTTATATTTGCCTCATCCCTACCTAACCACATCCACATTTTTGGGGGTGGGTTTCATAAAAAGTTTCCTCCCAATCCTGTGATCCCTTAATTTGGCGAAGTATTGAAATCGAAGGATTTTTAAGGAGACAGTACTTCGACTATCGAATGGTCGAATATTCGAACAATTTTTACTTCGAATCGAAGTCGAAGTAAATTCGAAGACGTGGTATCCAATTCGATGGTTGAAGTATCCAAAAAATTACTTTGAAATTCGAACTTTTTGGACTTAGAAAATTCACTCGAGCTTAGTAAATCTGCCCCTAAGGGCAAAGACAAACTGAGCTACTAGTACCAGCTACTTTTTGTGGCTACTAAATGCCAAAAAATATCCTACTATAGACAATATTGAGAATTGCCTCAGCTAAAACACACGTAGGGGTGTTTTTACTAAAACTCTACTTTTTCTCACTATAATTTAAAAAAAAAAAAATTCGACCAAGCTTCCAATCTCGAATCCCCTTAATTTACCATTAAAACTTGCGACAAAATCTTGTGCGGTCAATTCATACAACTTTTTCTAATTGATGCCCCGAGTCAAATTTATTGGAGTATCAAACGAAAACCAGCCCAAAACTATTGAGAATCCTGAAGGTAAAAAACATGTTCCAATTGTTAAAGGGGCCATCTGCCATTGACTTATACATGATTTTAGCAGGAGTATTTTCGGATTCGGATGTGTAGCTGCTTCAGAACATAATGCATCTTGAAAAATTCAAGGTTTATTTTTCATCTGAAAATTCTAGTTTTTCCCCTTTAAAAACTTGACCAGAAAAATATGAGGTTTAATAAATACGCCCTGCAGTGTCTTAGCAAAGCCAGTTATCACCATTGTCTATTTTGAAGCCGTGACAAGTAGCTTCTACTATTAGCTCTGTGGGCATTCACCCTAAATCCTGGATTCAGGTTCCATTATACAAAAGCAAATCTATAATAAAAAATGTTAATCTGTTCCACCCCTGTGCACAACTAAAACCTTCAAAAATAAAGGAAAACAAAAAGAAATAAGGACACTTAGTCCTTTAGAGTAAAAAATGAATTATAAAATATTAAATACATGCACAAGAGATGATGTTCCTTTTAGTGCAGCTGAATAGAACCAGAGCTGGTTCTGCATGTAAAAATACATCTCAGTTCTGTATACCATGTGAATTATAAAGAAGCACTTTATTCTCCTTTATTTTTAGACATGTGAGAGGACAGTATTGTCATGTCCTTGGGTGGAATGAGTATTACACAAGTCCTTTGGTTTTGTAATATGTAAGGAGTTATCTGAAACACACATCTATTTTATAAAACAAAGTTAGTGGTTAGAGAATATAGACTTGACAGACACTAAGAACTTTCTAAACTCACATAGATTTCCTGAAGTTTAAATAGCCTTTCAACAAGAGGTCAAGAGTAGTTTAATTCTATAGAAAAAGAAGGAAAGTACATTTCTCAATTCCATAGCTTGGCATGCCAAGTTGGCCTCATCATTTTCACATAATGCGGACCTGCTCCTGCATAATGAGTACAATGCTTCATCATCATTTTTGTAAATGGAGCGCTATGCATAGAAAAGGCTAAATTCAGCAATCCTTTGCTTAACAGAAGTACATTGGGTCATATCTAACAGAGCAAATCATTTTACTGAGTTTTTACACCTCCATGGAAGCAACTTGGCAGGATTAAACATAAAACCACAATTAACTGATAACATACGAAAACAGCCAGGAACTGCACAGTTCACATTATGCTACCTAATAGGGATGTCAAGCCTCACGAGGAAACTTCGGGCTGCTTCGGAAAACGAATTGCCGCGTGTGATTAGCGCCGGCAAATTTTCATTTTACCCAGCGCAGAGTGAGGGAAGGCCTTTCGAGGGCAGATTTATCAAAGGTCGAGGTGAATTTCGAATAAAAAAAAAATCGTATTTAGGGCTATTTTTTGTGTACTTTGACTAGGGAATAGTCCAAATTCTATTCGAATTTGATAAAAAGTCTAAACTTAGAATATCGAAATTTCTTTAAAAATTCAACTATTCGCCATCTAAAACCTGCCGAATGGACCTCCTCTAACCTATTTGGAGTCAATTGGTGTACTTTGGGAAAAAACGTTAAATTGAATTTGATTGAATGCGATATTCCTTCGATTTGTACGATTCAAATTCGCCCGAATATGGACCTACTCGAATGAAAACTGACCTATTCTACAAAAAAAACACTTTGATTTAATTTTGGTTGGTATTTTTGAATTTGAATTTCGAAGTTTTTCCAATTCGAAATTCGATCCTTGATAAATATGTCCCTAAGTGTCACTGATGTTGGGTAGTAATGACTTAGCAATTCCTATTTATGTGCTGCAAACATCTTTTATACCCCCCCATAACACCTTCAGAGCTGACTGCTTCAAGGACAGGACAGTTCTTTTCTCACACTTTACATAAAGAAAAATTGTCAGTCTTTCCACAATGGTTTTTAAACTTGTCATTTGGGAAGTTGACAGATTGCTATATGCAATTGGGGATGAATTTTTATGATAGGGGTTGGATTGACGAGCTATGACAAAACTAAATTCACCGTGAATTCAAGTACTTTGTTTCTATTTACATGCATTTACACTTGTCCTCATAAGCATAAAGAGTGTGAATGTTCTGCATTATTACTAGTGGTGCCAAAGTCCATGAAATGTATTGTGCAATGTATTGTTAGCTTTTATTTTGTGAGTTGAGTAAGGCAGGTATAATTCTTTTCATTTGGCATACTTTGAATAGATCTGCACTTAAGGGCAAGCAAACTAGTGAAGCTCAAACAATGGGAAAGAAAATGTTGAAGGAATCATTAATCAGTATGTGAGTTACAGATGTGGCGAATTCTCTACAACTGCCAGCAGCCTATGAATGTCACATCCAAAGCATGAGTTTGTAAGCATTGGCATTGAAAAACATTCTATATGCTATTTGTCATGGCCATCCTTGCATATTTAGAATAACCTGTTAAAATTGTAAGTGAATTCATATTACATTTTTTTCCCTTAAAGGGGACCCATCATCCAAAAAGATTTTTCCCAAATCCTATTTTATCATATAAGTCAAGCAAAATGAACTTTAATTATACTGTAGAAATTATTTGAATCTTGTTTCCTTCTATTTGGGAATTTATAATTATAGCAAGCAGGCAGAAGCCATTTTGTAGACACTGTTATTGAGACAAGCCTTGCATCATCTCAAAATCTTGTTTGTGCACCAGAATGGGGGACCTGATGTCCATCCCCATGCACTGGCTACACTGGTGAAGAAAACAGGGGGAAGAAAACAGAGGGAATGTGGGGAGAGCAGTGACATATAGTTGTGCTGAATGGAAAGTGAAAGTAATTGCCTGCCCCACCTCTATGCCTAAGGCTTAGAGGAGTGGCAGGCAATATTTGATTGACAGCTGAAATTTTTAAATGAGTTTATAACAATTATGAATGCTTAAATAAAAAAAAAATGAATTTGGATTTTATGTTAATTTGAAAAGGACTTTTATTATACAGCTTTTTATGTCTGGATGACAGGTCCACTTTAAAGTGATAACATATTAAACAAAGTATTTTGTTAGGCTGGTATTGTATCTTCTCAAAGCTTGTTGCAAAAATTGTTATGTTAAAATGAACACAATAATAATAATGAACACTAATATCATGAGTTGGTCTTTCAAAATAGCTAATAAAGTTAAGTAAGAAAACAGAAAATATATCCTTAGTATTATTGATACTTACTACTTACTATTGATACTATTACTTTCCCTTATTGGCAGACTTGTCTTTTAAGGTCTTAAATTACACAGTAGGACCACATATGATAAATGTTATTTATCAAAGTCCGAATTTATCTCAATATTTTCTGGAAAAAAACTCAGACCAAATCCACACTGATTTATTTGGCTTATTTATTAATACAATTTCCCGAAAATTTTGTTTGCGGGAAAAAATCCGAAAAAAATTGTTGAAAATATGAATTTTTCTGAATTTCCACCAAGAAACTCTGATTTTTCAGATTTTTGCCTGAAAACTCCGGATTATTGAATGAAACCCAGCACAGATCAAAATGACTTATATGCAACCTCGGCAGGTCTGAGATGCCGGATTTTCAGATTCTGACTTTTTCCATCCTCTTGGTAATTCTGAAAAATTCGTGATTTTTTTTCCACTAAAATTCATATTTTTTTAAAAAAAATTTTTCAGGTTTTTGGCATTCAAAGTTTAGTAAATAGCGCCTAATTGTAACTTTTGTGGAAATGTACTGCAGTCTAAAGTCCTGAATTCTACTGCTGTGTTCCTTTGGGAAAGTAAATAGAAATATACCTAAATTTAATGGAGGACTAACTGGGATAAATTTCTAACAAATTCTGCCAATAAAGAGCTAATCAAATTAGAAAGAAAGGATACTTAATGATTTCTCTAGAGATAATTATATGTGCAATTTAACAGCAGACTGGAAAAAAATGATGGCATTAATATAATGGTAGGCAAAACGTGTTGCTTTTAAAGGATGTTCCTAATTTAAATAAAGGCTTTGTATTTCAAAAGAAGTTAATTGAACACATCTTAGGTGATGTTGGTTATAACTATAAATTCAACATCAGATTCTGAAATTGTCAGAGCATTTCCAGGACAGACCAAACCTGACTCCCTGAGTCTTTTACTGTTTCTGTTCTTACATTCAGCATTCCTCTTAATTTGTTTTTAATTTTTTTTGTGTATTATTGTACTTGTTATAAGAAGGCAATAGAATATACATTTATCCCCCAAATACATTTTTTTTACAGTTTAAATGGAGTGCAACAAGTAATTGTTTCTGTTTATTGGTAACATTGTCAGGGTCACAATTTCTTTTATATAATCAAGTACTGTATATCAGTGATTCACAAAAAATGATATGGATATTTGGTACAGTTGTTGACTTAAATTAGGCATAGGAGTCAAACCGCATCAAACAAGCTACTGATATATATAGTAAGCTCCAAATGCAAAAATTAAATGTAAAACTTCTATTTGGTTACATTGGGTCTTTTGGGCTATTGCTGAGGTTGCTTCCATGTAAACTTCGGTTGCTTCTCTAAGCATTTTTTCTATTTACATTTATTTTCTAATTGTATTGGTTTTTCATATATTGGTATTTTAGACTGCTTTAAGGCTATTGGCTTACCTGAGAGTCAACAGCTTATTGTGAGGAACTTACCTGGTGATCTATTGGTGCAGTGGGGATTTATAGACGCGAGCGCGCTGGCGTGATGACGCCAGCGTGCAGACGCGTGCATTGAGTCGAAATTCAAATGGCTATTTAAGGGAGCTCAGCCAATTCTTCCTTGCCCGTGATAGGATTTGTTCCTGGTGCTTCTGAGCTTAAGCTATTTCTGTCTGAACCTGTTTGTGATTCCTGTTGTGACCCCTGCCTGGCTTTTGACTATTCTGACTTCTGGATCCTGACCTTTGCCTGAATTTGACTACCTCTTCTGATTAACCCTCTGATTGATTTCCTGGTTTGACCCTTGCCTGCCTGACTACGTTTATTCTCTGCCTGCCTCGACGCAGCCTGATCTGACTACTCTATTGCCTAACGCCTTGTACTTCAACCTTCTGTCCAAAGACTTTGCTATACAGTTGTGCCCCTCTGCCTATCCAGAACTCTCATCTTGCACCTCTCGTTTAAGTCCAGGTGGCATCCAAGTATGCCGAGGGCTCCTCCAGAGGCCCAAAGGCGGTCACACTACTGGTGTTTGTTCTGGTGTTGGGTGCCGACCGTGACAATTATATAAAAGCATACTGCATATTATCCATAAAAAACAATGTAGGATTATATCAAATGATGTTATACATAAGAAATTTACTTGTTGCAGCTTAAAGGAGAAGGAAGGGCTAAAATTAAGTAAGCTTTATCAGAAAGGTCTATATAAATACACCAGTAAACCCTGAAAATAATGCTGCTCCGAGTCCTCTGTCAAAAGAAACACCACATTTCTTTTCTTCTATTATGTATGCATGGGCTTCTGTATCAAACTTCCTTCTTCCAGTTTAAACCTCCAGGGCTAGGGCTTTAGCATGCTCAGTTTGCTCCTCTCTCCCTCCTCCCCCTCCCTTCTCTGCTGTAATCTGATCCCAGAGCTATGAGTGAGCAAGGAGAGCCTCAGGCAGGAAGTGATGTAACAACAACCAAATATGGCAGCTGCTATCCTAAACAAACAGAGAGAGCTTCTAAAGCTGTTACTCAGACATGGTAAAGCATTCTGCAGAATAAATACAGTATAGTGTTATGGCATGCACTATTGTAGCTAATATATTATATAAACTGCTTTGGTAGCTTTCCTTATCCTTTAATATTTTATGTAAAAATTACAGAAATAGATATATTTTATTGTATTTGTATTTTTGTATATTTGTGTATGTAGAAAAACATAGTGTGTTTAAGAACTAAAGTCACAAGCAAAATTTTGTTGAATTAGCAAAACTACAGTATGCTTTAATTTTTTTCTGTCTAGGAATTTTATAATCCAGTGGCTTCTTCCCTCCTGCAGTGCAACAATGGCAATGACATTCTGATCCTCTAGTAAAAGGATGTACTGAGCAGAGGGCTTGTTTCTGATTGGCTGCCAATCTGTTTAGTAGGCAGGAGTGCTGCTGGGTGTCTAGTCAGAGGTCAGAGCTGATTTCTGTTTGTTACACTGCAGGAGGATATTGCTACATTAAAAAAATGATTGGAGTTCTTTGCAGAGTGACTTAATTTACTCTTTAGCAGTAGTGTAATCATACTTTGCTTCCAATTCCTTTTTAGCAGGCACAGCACATAAGCAGTGACTAAAAACTGTCACAATGTCCTATGTGGGTATTAGAACATGTTCCTTGCTCCTTAAGGTGGCCATACACGGGCCGATAAAAGCTGCCGACAGACCGTGTCGGCAGCTTATTGGCCCGTGTATGGGGCCCCCCAACGGGCTTCACCGATCGAGATCTGGCCGAAAGTCGGCCAGATCTCAATCGGATGGGACAGAAAATCCCGTCGGATCGCGGCCGCATCTATTCATTGATGCGGGCCCGCGATCCGACCGCCCGTTTGGGCATCTTTCGGATCCGATCGTTGGGCCCTAGGGCCCACGATCGGATCAGCCGATATTGCCCACCTCAAGGTGGGCATATCGGAGGGAGATCCGCTCGTTTGGCGACATCGCCAAACGAGCGGATCTCTCCATGTATGGCCACCTTAAAGGAGTTGCCTGCCCTGGGTGCAAATTAAGTGCCCTTTGGCTTCTGAATAAAAAGTATGCCAGATGCATAAGTCAGTATACCCTGGGAAATCTGGTGGCACACTCTGAGAATATAGTAGGTGATGTGCAAAGAGGGACCGTATCTAAATGTTGCAAATGTAAAAATAAACGTAATACTGTACTTATGGACAACACACATTTAAATAAAATATAGATATGTACAATTAATTTAACCCTTTGACTGGGGCATAACTGGCCCAGAATGCTAGTGTGCTTGGCTGGCAAGAAAAAATGTAATCATAAAAATATATTGGTCTAATTTTTTTTAACCTGATGTGGGAACCCATATTTTCTACTACTTTTTGTTTTTAGTTATTTTAGTCCACCATTTGTGTTCATTCATAAAACAATGGCAGCTGAAAATACATTTTTACATTAACCAAAATGTCCATTCTATTTAGAGTAATTAGATTAATATTATATATACTGACAAAATAGTGTTCAATGCATTAGAAAAAGAAATTGCTGTTTATATCTATAAAGGACTGACTAAATCAACCATTCACTGCTATAGATTTTCTAAACTACTGCCACAACGTATTCATTGCTTCTTCACATTTTATTTCACTAGACATACTAAATAATGCAATTATTCCCATATTGTTCTCAATGCTATGTATCATTAACTTATAATAATTTAAGGTCCTGCTTAAAAAGGATTTATGCCATGGGCTTATTATTACGAAATCCCTTGTTGAAGTGATCCCATATGAAATATAACCAAATGGAAAAACACCACTTATTGTAGATAATAAGCAGTAATAATGGACATTTTCCAAACATAGAACATTTGGAATATTAATCATAATGAAATAAAGGATCTCTGTTGAAAAAATGGGACAGGTTGCATCAGGGGAGCCCGGGGCCCACCGGGACTGCTGTCCAGGGCCCGCCTCTGGCCCCTGATACCTACTTGTTAGGCGAAAGGGGGCCCACTAGGGTAGGGGCCCACCGGATATTTTCCCGGTATCCCGCCGGGCCAGTCCGACACTGGGTTGCATTTTGTAACGTTAAGGAATATAATTCTAATGTGATAAAATATTTTAATGTATTTTATTAAACATTACATTTATTGGTGAGCTCCCATATTTTACTGCTGCAGGTAATTCAGTCATGGGGGCAAATTCATGAAAGGGCAAATTTTCACCAGCGAAGGTTACGTTGAACTTCACCGCGCCACTTCGCCAGGCGCAAATTCAGTACCAGTATGCTAATCCACAAAGATGCGAAATTGCGTGTCTGGTGCTGGATGCTGGCAATGTTTCGCTAGCGTTAATTTGTCAACACAAGCATTTCATAGCAAACTTTCGCTAGCATTCATATCTGCCCAGCGAAACTAGGCAGATATGATATCAATTTGAATAGGGAGGGTACATATAGGTCGTATAGATGTCTTTATTAGAGGTTTTGGAAATGCGTGAAGTGGCCACTTATTATTAGAAATGGCGTGCCCCTCAAATGATTGGAAAAATGTTAAAACAAAAATCTTTCATAGTTAGGACTTTTGAAGGCAATCCCACTTTAAAATATGAAAAAACGCCAGCGTTTTTTTAGTACTTTTATGACTTTTCGGCATACAGGATATGATGTCACTGACATATGATTGAGGAGGATGTAGCTTCATCTTATCACTTCGTCCGGTCTAAGCTGGCAAAGGAAACTCTGGCGATTGGGCTCGAAACTGCGCTAGAGATGATCTCTTTTGCTACCGAATTGTCCTCTACACCTGTTAGTAAATTGGCGATGTCCCTGCGGATGGAATTTCTGGCACCCTTTAGTAAATCTGCCCCATGGTGTTTTGCAGCTGGATATTTCAAGTTCTTTACTTTGCTGAATGATTCATTTGAACAGGAATACTGGCACCTATTGCCTGAACCGGCCAATTTTTACGATTGAACAAACAGCTCCTGATAGCAGTAACACATGTTGGGTGGAGGTAAGTTACTAATAGCATTTATTGCAAACATAACTAACTAAATAAATAAATACACTATTTCATTAATTGTTCAATACAATTTGATGTGTTAATAGCAGACAATCTATACAAAATAGAATAAAATGGTTTGACAATTCAAACAATTAAGTAATTTTCTACTTTGGATTAAGATTAATATATATATATATATGGAAGATATATTCTTAAATGGAATATTATGCTTTGTCTGTGCAAACAATATGCATCATTGCTGATTCCCAGCATTGCGCTTCTCTGCGCATATTTTACTAAATATAGCAAGATTTAACGAGGCTGCATTTAGACTCAAATAATCAGGATTTGTTTACATTTTAATTTAAAATTGCACCTCTTCATGTGGTAGACCCTACAGAAAATTAACATACAGTGAGTTGAATCACAAGTAACCGTTTATGCATGCACAAATGAGAAAGAGAAAAGGAACTTTATTATGATTAAATGCCCCCTTGACTTGAAATGGTTAATTTGATTTCAGTTGTATTGAATGCTTTGCATGTCACTTTGTAGCTATAGTCTTAAAAGTGTGGGAACACTCAATCAGGGTTTTTTTTATATTCAACTGGGCCAGCTTCAGTCTGCACAGTGTCTCATTGTCAGCATGTCATGGCATCTCAAGATCTGTGACCTTTGCACCATATGAATTCATGGCAGCCCGAGTGTTATTTTCTGTAAACCTGGGGGCTTTTGTCCTTTCACTAGAGTGTACCAGAGGCCTTCAGACTACATTTGCAAGTATTTGTAGGTTTTAAATAAACGCAATCAAATTTTGTTTTTCGGTTTTGATTTAATAAATGCAGAGAACCGCCAGATGTCGCAAACTAGTCACTAATAAAGCCTTTCCCATGCAAAATGCGGCACATATAGGAGTAATGCCAGTATTTTGTTAGAAGGGTTGTAACAGGTCAGTGAAATGTCCTTCAAACCTTCGATTTGTGTCTTCCAGAACAGGCACAATGAAAAGATAAACACATATCTGCTGCTGGTATCCCTACTATTTAGACAACTGATGCAATTGCCATAGTCAGTAAAATCAATCATATATTTTCTGCAAGACAAAACTAACATCCTTTGTTATGAAGTTAAAAGCTGTAGCCGTATATAGGCACTGGATTTGTTGTTTACAGTGTGGTACCAGGGTAACGAAGGACCCAACACTTAAATCTAGAATGTCCAAGCTTTTGAGAGCTGGAGGCCTGCTTCTTGACTATTCCTGAAGTAAATCATTAATTGAATAATAATAATAATAGTTAATATTATTAATCAGCCTTAAATGTATGGGGCCCTCAGAAAATGCCTCTGCACTGTGCCCACTAACCGTTAATGGCTTCATGTGCAATGTAGGTCTTTATAGTGAATAAAACAGTCAAGCTGTCAATTCAGTGGCAGATTTTATTGTTGCTCTGTAAACGATCTTATCAGTAAAATAGTGATGTGCATGTCAGATAAAATCCAACCCGCACCCTACCCTAACCCGCCCTTTGCCAGCCCGCCCCTGCCCAAGCCCGACTTCCATTTTAAGGCCCACACTGCCCCGCCACCAAAAAAGGGGCGGGGCAGGAGGTGTGTTTTTAAAAAATGAAGCCGGAAGTTGGAAGCCGGCAATCCTGGGTGGCGGGCGGGGAGAGCAGGAAGAAGAGCTCAAACCGGATCTGCCAACCACCCACAAATGGAGGTGTGGGGTCAGCCTGAACGTGCCCGACCAGCAGGTATAGGGACTGCCCAGCCATCACTACAGTAAAACTATCATTGGAATGAACTAATCATTCATATTGGTCATATCTTTGTTGTGTGGCTACAAGAGCTAACATATATATTACTTTCATAAAAAAGGCATGCACAGTGAATGATTGTTTAACAATGTTTATCTGATTGTCCCATCCACTCACCAATTTGATCGATTCATGATGAAAATTTTTAAACCTGCCTCATCAACTGTTAGGATGATTTTGCTGGAACAATACAAACATTTGAACCCTATCAATGTAACTAAGGGGTTATTTATTAACCTCCACATTTTTCTGGTTGGACTTTTAAAGGGGAAAATACTATTTTTTTCTGAGAAAAAAAAACCTTGATTTTTTTGGGTTTTATTAGGGCAGAGACACACGCTCCAGCAACAAACCTCCTCTTCTTCGGACGACTAATCTCCCTGAACTGCCTCCCACCAGCTAGAGTGTAAATCGCCGGCAGGATGGCAATCGTGTGCTTCGTTTTCCGAAGTCGCCTCACAAGAAAAATTGAGGCGACTTTGGAATATGAAGCTATCCGAGTGCCTAGATCTCCCCAAATCTGAGCGTTTATCTCTGCCCTTAAAGTCCGATGGTATTAAAAATCTGATGAAAAAAGTACTCCAACTCAGACCTGTCAAGAACAAAAAGTCAATGGCAGATGTTCAGTTAACAATTGGAAGATTTTCTGAGTTCTCCTTAGTTTCCCTAAAAAATTGTAGCTTTCGGACAATTTTAATGAAAAAAATAACCTAGGTTTCAAGTGCAAAATCCGAAATAAATGCAGGATTTGGATTTCTTTACAATTTTATAGTGACTTTTTCTGCACAAGAAAAAATTTTGAAAATATATAGGGGGAAAAAGTCAGTGCAGATTTGTTACAGTGGTTTTCAGAAAAAAGTGAGACAATTGTGGAGTTTGATAACCCCTAAGTAGATGATTTTATTGGATCATGCTAAAATCAGTTGTTTCACACAATGAAATCTGCCCGTCTACTGCTCCTTAATTAATAAGTAATATTCCTGAATTATATAACAATGTGCCGGATCACTCTTTGCCTGCTACCACTACTACGGTATATAAGTTGTAGAACAATTCCCCTTAACAGTCCAATTATTCTGACCAGCATCCTTCTTTACCTGCAATTCTTTCTTAAACCAAAATTTTACTTTTTTAGCATCCATGTGTTGCAGTACAAGTATTTAGTACAAGGAAATATTCATGACAAGGGGACTCCTCAATTGTAAACCCCAGGAGCCAGAAATAATCAAATAAATAGGACCTTGCGAGCCTCATCCCAAGGCAATACTCAAAGCCAGAATTTCACAAGATATTGCTACTATGCTCTGCCACTGCTCTGCCATTCCTCAGTGAAGACTTGAGATCAGCATGATATCATTAGGCTGCCTCTACCGACAGAGAGCATGGCCCCCAAACCTGCTACCAGCAGGAGCTGTATCTCCCACCATAAGAGAAGTTCAGCAGCCCTGCTGTCGGTCCGGAATCTGCAGTGTGTCGATGATAGGAAATCCAGGCTGTCACCTAGCACAAGCCTTATTAGTGTCTGTATCAATTAACCCACTGTGCAGTCACAGGAGAGAACCTCCTTTCTCCCTCTTCTAAAATTTCCTGTGCAGTACTCTGGCAAGGTCCTACTGCTGCTGTGACATATAAAACTTGAAATACATTATCATATACCCAATGTTTTGATCCAGAGGAAGGCAAAAAAACCCAGCCTGATGCCAGTTCCAATTATGCCTCAAGAGGGAAAAAATTCCTTCCTGACGCCAATGGCAAGCAGAAACATTCTCTGGTTCAAGCATTTGACATTCATTTAACATGAATAATAGCCATGCAGACTCTCACGTATCTACTGTATAAAAGTACGAAACTACAATATAACAGTGCATACAAGATAACATCCACATTCAGTTTTCAATATATAATATTAATAGAGAAAGAAGAGAAACGCACAAAAGATCCAAAAAAAAGGAGGGCAGTACCTTTGGATCACTGGGATAATGTCATCTTAATAGAGGATACAGAGAATAAGCAACAATCGAATATAAAGTTATATAAATGAATGAATAAAAATATAGAAATATTGAAAATACTCACTATAGAATGCATTTGATAGGGTTAAACTACATAAAATATATATACTGCATATATCTTCTTGTGCAGCTCTTCACAAACCCCAGGTAATTTTAAATAGTTGAAATACATTATTCAACAAGTAACCTGCTGTACATTTGTGTTTAATAGGCATTGCATGAATATACAGGCACTGTCAAGATAAAACCTGGAACATGCATCATTCTGATTCAATTATGTTTCATACAGAAACAGAAACTTGATGAATGTTTGATGAAATCTTTTATATCAGGGTGTTTATATTTATTTTTCAACACAGCTATATGACGGGGAGAGAGGAGGTGCCAGAACTCTAAATATGTATACTTTTTAAGAAAAAGCAAATACTTTTACATGAAAACACACATTGTCATGTCATGTAAAGATTCATAATTAAACTATTCTATTGCCTGAATGGAACTCGCATAATACTGACTGTGATTCTTTCCAGCAAATAATGGTTTGCCTTGTATTGTTGTACCTACAGTGAATATTATGGTATGCTTTGAAATACTGTACATGCTAGTTCTTTCTTTAACACTTTGGCTGATGGTCCTGTGGTTGCTCTAGTGATGCCTGTTGCCTAGCAACAGATTCATTTTTTTTTTAAAAAAAATCTTCATTTAGATAAAATGTGGTGGGCAAAGGGTTAAATGATAAGCTGACTTTTAGGGGGTTATTTATCAAAGTCTGAATTTATCTCAAATTTTTCTGGAAAACACTCCAAAACTGACCAAATCCGCACGGTTTCCCGAAAATTTGTTTGCAGGAAAAAAAAAACAGAAAAAATTGTGAAAAACCAGATGTTCAAGATTGTTACGGATTTTTCATCCGATTTTCAAGATTTTTTCGGATTTTTCACCCGAAAACTCAAAATTTTGCCAAAAACCCAGCGCACATCAAAAAATCATTGGGACTTCTCCCATTGACTTATATGCAACCTCGACAGGTCTGAGATGCCAGATTTTCAGATTGGGACTTTTCGATCCCTGGGGTCTAATAAATTCAGAAAAAATGTGCGGTTTTTTTAAAATTCTGATTTTCTAAAAAAAAATAAAAATCACGAATTTTTCATGATTTTTGCATTAACAATTTAGTAAATAACATGTTATGTATTTAAAGACAGTATTCATTTTTTAAATATAGTTTTTCAATTATTTAACTTTTTTGTTCTGTGTTTCTTCCATTCGTAACAAATGAAAAATATTGCCAAGTCACAGTTTTTTATGGTTTTAAATGTATTTGTAAATGTACAGTAATTGTTACTGAAGGTAGAACAGGAATGGGATATGTATTTAAAAGGGATTGTCTGGATAACAGATCTTTCTGTTATTTGGATCGTGATATCTTACTTCTACTAGAAAATGTAAACTTTAAATAAACCCAATACGCTAGTTTTGCTTCCAATAAGGCTTAATTATATTTTATTATATATTATAATAATGATATTGGGATCAAGAACAATGTACTGTTTTATAATTACAGAGAACAAGCAAATGGTTTTTAAAAATTTAAATTATATGATTAAAATGGAGTCTATGGAAGGCAGCCCTTCCATAATTCAGAGTATGTCTGGATAATGGGTTTCTAGATAATGGATCCCATACCTGCATTTGTTTTAGGCCTTTAGGTTCACTGATTCCAGACGTCAGTTCTTAACCAGGTTTTGTTTCCTCATAGTTAGAAACAGAGAAGTGCAGAGAATGTAAACAACCAGACATATCCATCTTTAATAGCACTTCTCTTTATAAATAAATTTAAAAATCTATTTTTTTGTACATGGAATGTTATTTAGAATGCCCTTTTCTTTCATTATGAAAAAAACTGTTTTTGGCGAGTAAAATGGTTGTCGGGTCCACAGCACAAGTTAGTTGAATGGGGCCCTGTTTTCAAGTGGGCAGCTTATTGCTAATAGGGATCTACCATTATTAATACCATATTTATTCTGCAGAATGCTTTACCATAACTTAGTAAACAGCTCTAGAAACTCCCTGTTTGTTTAGGATAGCAGCTGCCATATTAGCTTGGTGTGACATCACTTCCTGTCTGAGCTTTGGGCTCAGATTACAACAGAGAAGGGAGGAGTGAGGGGAAAATGGAGGAGGAGAGGTAGAGAGGAGCAAACTGAGCATGCTCAAGCCCAAGCCCTGTAGGTTTAAGCTGGAAACAGGAAGTCTGATACAGAAGCCCATGTGTACACAATAGAAGGACAGAAATGTTGTGTTTCTTTTGACTCAGAGGACTCAGAGCAGCATTACGTTGAGGGTTTACTGGTGTATTTATATAGACCTTTCTCATAAAGCTTAGTTAATTTTAGCCTTTCCTTCTCCTTTAAATCAATTCAGAATGAATTTCTCCATCAGTTGCAAGTTGCTGCTGCTGCCTATTTCTGATAGGATGAAGCCTATTCACTTCCCAAATCTGCCAACTCCAGCCAATCACTGCACTCTTAATAATGTGCTTTTTACAATGTCAAAGGTAAGTATACAAGGAAATACACTAGGCTATTTTTGTCTAAGCACAATTGAGCAACAGAAGAAATTATTAACAAATAGCACATATTTTTAATTTTGTGATAAAAATAGTAAAGCTTAGATATTAAAGAGTCCGGCAACACTCCTAAACATTGCTAGAATCGATATAATAAACCTATTCAGGGATAGGGATCATTGTGGAGCCCCACACCTTTTTATTTCAGGTGATACCCATTTATCAGTAACTTTAGGCCAGAATATAGAGCAACCACTGATGGTATTGTGAGCCATATAATACTATAGCAGGAGACACATTGCCTAATACGACAGCAGGAGACACATTGCCAGTAACTACCCTGATCTATTGTAAGGTGGTCCTTACTCATTTTTACATCTTTATATTGGGACTAGCTGACCAAAATGGATGACGGTGTTGTGAGGCTGAGGGGCATTGATAAACCCTTGTTTGAGATAGTTAGTATAATACAGTACTTCTGCACTTAAATAAAACAACTAAATGATCTAGAGATTTTACTTTTATCAGTATCTGAATAAAAATTTTGCAGGCATTTAGGAAAGTAAAGAACGCTTTCAGTCATAGTTATGCTACAATGTACTATGCTAAAAACTAGGATAGTTATGCGATCTAGCTATCTGTTTGTCATCTATCTGTCTGTCCATCTAGTCATCTTTTTTTAATTCAGTGCTCAAGTAAAATGCAAATATAATAATCTATAGATCTTTTTTAACATGGCATTTAAAGGCAATATATGCTGTTAACTTTTGTACTGCAAGATTTTATGTCTATTTAACCTTTACTTTAAGCACCAGGTTGCAAGATTAACATAAAAACAGATCTGCCTGAAACTCTGTAAATGGTATTGGTATAATGCCATCAATCACTTTTAAATGTTAATGGTGTTAAAGAGCACTGAGAGCATATGTTTGATATTTTTTATACTGTATCACTGTAAGGAGGAAATATAACAAGGTTAAGCAATTTTTGCTGTTAATTATAATATATCTACAGTGCAACTCCTTGTAACTTGCAAACTGGCACTGTACTGTTTGGTTCAAAATTCCATTTAAGATTCTGTGAGCTTCTGTGCAAGTGTAGCTCAGCTATAAATAGATTACAGAAATAAGCACAGCGGAAAAGTTTAGCTTCTTGTCTTAAAATGGCCTAACAAATGTTGGCCGTTAATTCCCTGTGCCATTCTTGCCTTAATTCTCGGCCTGGAGCAGTACAGCAGGATACCAGCTTGTTGTTCGGATATTGAAGATGAGAATTTTTTTTTTTCTTACTTAATCTTGTTAAAGTGAGGAATTTGAAAAGTAATTTATCCTATGAAGCTAGCAGCACATAAGCAGCATGTATTTATATCTTGTTTGAAAAGCCACATTTTGATATATATATATATATATATATATATATACAAGAAAAAAATACAGTTTATCTGGGCAGCATACATTATACAAAGCAATCTGTTCTCTGCCATGTTGGAATGTGCAGAACCATTATTATTTTACTGTCATGAAAACATGTATTGTGAACAACGATAGCATTGACAAGGGCACTCTGAGTTCTCTGACCTCTGTAGAGGCTTTTGTCTGTAAACCTGTAACTAATATGATCGTAGAACAAGTTGGTGACTATTTCTATCCTTATAATTTAACAGTGGGGTGCATTATCCATATATAACATATAGTTATACAATAAATGTTTGCAAGCTCCATCACATTTGTAGCTCTAAAAAAAACACAATAAAACAAGATACTATACATCAATAACTACACACCTGGAGTTATTTACAGTATGCTTAGTTTGTATGCTCTTTCCTAGGGTTCTTTGTAAAATTACACAAAACTGTAAACAAAACAACTTTCTTATTCTCCTTTATTTTTATAGAAACACATTTGGCAGTGAAGAAAAGATAACGTAAACCATATCAACCATATCAACCCCAACACAAAGCCAATTAATCTGCTTTTCAGCTGTTGTTGTTAATGGTTTTTCTTGTGGGAAGAAACCCAAATACCTAGACAAACCAATAGTGCTTTGGCTGGAGTCACTGCAACAGCAATTCAATACAGGGCACTACTGTGCAGTAGGAGCTAATACAGGTATGGGACCTGTTATCCAGAATACTCGGGATCTGGGGTTTTGTGGATAATGGATCTTTCCATAATTTGGGTCTTCATCCCTTAAGTCTACTAGCAATTCATTTAAATATTAAATAAACCCAATAGGCTGGTTTTGCTTCCAATAAGGATTAATTATATCTTAGTTGGGATCAAGTACAAGCTACCATTTTATTATTACAGACAAAAAGGTATTCATTTTTAAAAAATTTGGATTATTTGGATAAAATGGAGTCTATGGGAGACAGCCATTCCATAATTCTGAGCTTTCTGGATATCGGGTTTCCGGATAAGGGATCCTATAACTGTAATGTATTACTTAAAGGAATAAAATAACTAGAGGATCTGTAGCATCCTCCATTTGTAAGTTAAGTGTTCCAGTAAGGGTAAAAGTTCTAATTTCAAGCTGTACGTAACATCCTTGTAATGTAATAAATTGTTGTGCAACAAATTAAGCCTGAGTTAAAATTGTTTTTAGTATACTTGTAAGAGTAAGCTGAAGAACAGTGGAAGTGCTCAGTAGTTGTTACCAAACACATGGTGGTAGTATATACAGTAGGGTAGAACAATGGCTTAGTGGGGTTCTGTGTTCAATATCAACTTGAGCAGCATCCACAAGAGTTTTATGTTCTTCCAATGTATATACAGCATGGGTACTCTTTCCACAATCTAAAAACATTTAGGCAGGTATTTTGGCTCTTAATGAAATTGGTTCTTTAGAATGAACTATTCTGTTGTATAATGGCACTGTGGCAGAGATTAATCTCTGTTAAGTGCTGCAGAAATATGTCAATGCCATATAAATAAAGGATAAACTAATATTAGCTAAGGACACTGGTGTGTGGGACAGAAACAAATGTGGCTGATATTGTACAATCTCCTTTACCATTTTCACTGCCTATTGTTTGCTGTCTTGAATATGTAAAATACTAATATTAGTCTTTTTAAGCCATATTCCCCTTTGTATAGGTCATTTGTACTTGCCAAGGAGTATTGTCTTTTGTTATATTGTGCATGTCTTTGCTGTTAATGTATAATGTAGAACTTAAGCTCTTTGAATATGAGCATTATACCTCAGTAATTGCTGACAGAATATCTGTAATATTCATTTAATGTATTTGGTACATGACGTTGTATTATAATTGTATTGTTCTTTAAACTATACAATACCGATATACAAATTATATATTATGCAAATTAGGCATCGATACCGTAACTTTGCTTTGCTTGACAAATTAACCCTAGCACAACTTTGCTACCGTTCGCCTTCCTGAGCGCAACTTCTCATTTTAGCGCTGGCGAAACTACGCCTAGCGAAGTGCGGCGAAGCTGTCGCTGGCGCAACTTTGGATCTTACTGAATTTGCTCGTAAGACTCGAATCATGTGAAGCATGCCAAGAATATTTTTAGTAAAAAGATGTATAAATAAATATTTTTGCATTTACAGTACACAAATGGGGTTATTTATTAAAGTCCAAATGCCAAAAACCTGAAAAATTTGTGTTTTTTTACTATAAAATCAGATTTTTTTGTTTAAAAAAAAACTTGAATTTTTCACGATGTATTATACCCACGAGGATGAAAAATGTCAGGCATCTCAGAAGTGCCGAGGTTGCATATAAGTCAGTTGGAGAATGTTGCCAAAGCTGTAAATTATTTCCCAGTCTTTCTCTGCCAACTCCCTCTTCTTATGTCATGTTTCTGTAATAAGGTCTATACTCCTTACATCTTATTTTTGTTTGTATAGGTGCCGTAACAACCTTCCTAATTTTAGGTATTTGCTCTCAGGGACATGCAATAATTATGAAAACTGCTGGTTTATACTTTAGGCTCATGGCATATATAGTGTATTCCCTGCCAGAGTTTTTTAGCTGGAGGTGAAGAATCTGAACCAGGTTATGCAGACTTGCATTTGTTTTAATGGAAACACCACATGCGCTATAAACGTTATGGGTTATTTTAAAGGTGCTATTATATTTAACATTAGCTAGTGTAATTTAATTAGTCACCTTTGCTAACTAATGAATGCATTATTACCATGATTCAAGGTATAGATTGCGGAACATATAATAAACCTCGCTGAGCACATCAATACTGCATAAATCCTTGAAACTAAGAATTCTTGCAACTTTGACCTGCTTTATAAATGATGAGTGTGGTGTCTACAGCTGCTCTAGCTTCATAATTATTTGTGATAGGTTGTTTTGAGACCCATATGGGTAGGAGCTCCAGGCCCAACGACCTTATTTGCTGGCATATAAACAAATCATTCCAGGTGCTGAAAATTAAATTTTAATACATGATTTAAATATTAAGAGAATTAGAATTTCAGCAATTTGATGGCTACAGCTGTAATGATGTGGAAGTGCACAAGCCAACTTTCTAGTAAAAATATCCTAAGAATATAAATTCTTTAACTGTGCTTAGTTACTACCTTTCGTGATATTTCATTAAAATTATAAACCTGTTGATTTTTATATATATATATATATATATATATATATATATATATATATAGATATATATATGTTTTGTTGTGCTGGAATCACTACATAATAATTAACCTTCCAGTTTATGTTTGGGCAGATGCATTTTGGAAGGTGAGTACAAATATCCTTCAGTCATATTATATTATTCCCTGTTGAAAATTAAAAAAAAAAATAAGAATGTAAAAACAACAGAATCTCTTTCAGTCACACTCTTGTTAGAGTTCCCCATCCAGCAGGTAATTCTGTGAATGGTTTCTCTACTATATGGCCAACCTTCTGCATTATCAGTGTTGCATGATTCCTGTGGTCAACCATGTATTATATGTAGATGAAATGAAAACTCTGATCTTAGTCAGAACCAGCAATTGGATTTTAATGGAAATGAGGAGAAACTATACAGCTCATGACACTGAACGAATGAATGAAAATACTATGAGCACACTAATATAAATCACAAACATATATTATTAAGTCAATTGAGTAAAAAGGTACATATTGTGATAACCGGCCATCACTTTATTGTTTAGAAAGTTTTACTGCAGTTACAGTTGAACTAATGGTCGTGTGGATACTTACTGCAATTCACGGATTCAGCTCAAATTTTTAAGCATAAAATAAAGTAAATAATGACTTATCAGCAGATTAAAGCAACAGATATGCGGCTATTTTGCTCCAAGCTAGGCCTGGCATATTCCACTTAAATCAATGAGACAAATTTACACAGTGAAGATGTTCTGGCATTAAAAGTGGTCTATAGTCCAAACTAAGATATAATTAATCCATATTGGAAGCAGTACCAGCCTATTGAGTTTATTTCATGTTTATATGATTACAAGTAGACTTAAGGTATGAAGATCCAAATTACAGGAAGATCTGTTATCCAGAAAACCCCAGGTCCCGGGCATTCTGGATAACAGGTCCAATACCTGTGCATGATTTTTAGTCCAAAAAAGTTTGACTTTGGGAAACGAAAAAAACCCAAAAACCATTAATAAAATTTCAAACCAACACTTGTAGGCTAGAATTTTTCATGGTTTAGAGTATTTATTCAAAGCGAAGATGCGCTAGCGTTGCCTAATTTGCATACGGTGGGAAATGATTACATGGACATATATGTTGCGACAAATACATTACATTACACAAGTCCAGGGAAACTTAATAAATAAAATAGAGTTGTTATAATGCCCTACACATGAGCCCAGTGTATAGTTTATGTGCCATATATTGGAAAATGGACCTTTGCAGTCATTTTTTGGGACTTAGAAAATGTTTGCACTAAAAATTGAGGAAGTCTTATGCACGCCATTGCACTTCACCTGGTCGCCTGAGCTGGTGAAGGCAAGGCTGGCGAATGAGGTAACGTTCAGTAAAATCCGCATCTAAGTGAATTTGAGAAGTTAGGTCCATTCGCCAGTGCGAAAATTCACCTGGCGTTACAGTGTGAAGCAACGCTAGCATCTAACTCCTTCGCTAGTGAAGTGACGCTTGCACCCGTTAGGAAATCGGCGAATTCCATGCAGGAGGTAACGCCAGCGAATTGATGCTAGCGTTAGCCACTTCACCCTTTAGGGAATCTGCCCCATAGACTAGACTATAGCCTACAGCCATGAACCACTGAGTTGATTCTTAGGCTGCAGATAAACACAGAACAAGCTTAAATCAGCAGTCTTCTGTGCCTACACCCTACACTCTGCTGTTTGCTTTAGAAACACTTATACATTGTCCTTCACTGCTGTGCAGTGACAGGATCAAATCAAAAAAACACCCAGTAAAAGAGCAGAAAACAAACAGTAAGCTGTATAGAATAAAGATAAACAAATTGCTTGGTAAGGAAATGTAATGTCCATGGCACTTTTCCTGAACAGTACCATCAAGTTGTGTGGCACCATGTGCAACCAATTATTCTGCCAGCTTAGACCTGTATATCCATGTAAGTTAAAACACTGACAGTGTTCTTTTTGTGCACTGGATATTGTGCTGGAACTTTTTTTTTTATCAAGCTGTATATATAGACCACAATTTTAAAGCACTTCTGTTTATAAAATACCAATTAAACGAAGGCTGCTGAATATACATGTGCCAGACGCTTCTTGCCATATGGACCAGTAACACTTTGCTGGCAGAGAAAGGATTAAAGTGACTTGTCAAGGCTTTTTTTTTTTTTTTTCTTTTTTTGCTATTAACAACAAGTAAAGTATTTTTTAACATTTCAGGGCCCCTAGAACGTATGTTCAGTATCAAGCCACTTTTCAAGCTCAGTAATTAAAAACTGCTATAGGCATTTTATACCCTATGAGAATTACTCGCTGGTATAGCTTTCTACATTGAGACGGAGACTTCTACACCTGCTTTTAAAGGGAATTACCAAACACCAGAGCAGCTTGAAGTATTAAAAATACGATTACCTCTAGGGCTGTGGTTTTAACACTTGAGAAGGTTGTATATCGCTTGACTACAGTTATTTTAATACATCCCAAGAATAAAAGTCATTTATAAGTTCTTTGTTCCAGATAAAAAGGACTGTGTTTAGTAATAGTATGCCATCAAGAAACGTAGAAGAAATCAGCCTAATTCATTATTTAAAGCACAAGTGAGATTCTTAATTGCATTCCTCGTTACTTATGACATGTTGAAAACCCAGCATCATATCCAGTGAGGATTTGCCAATTTGAATTTTGAAATAAAAATATTTTTCTAAAGATCCCTTGCTATTGCCTGTTGCCATGGCAACAGTCCTATTTGTCTGAGCGCTGCCAATGAGAAAGACACAAATGCATCAAAGAAAAATTCATATGCTCAATCTGATCAGCTCAATTAATTGAAGAACAGAAGCTGAAGGGGGTTAAAAGAGGGCAGCCATTCAGGAAAGATGAAGGCCCTTTTAGCAGAATATCTATGCCGGTCCTTTTGGGGGAGGAATTTAGCATACTGTCAAAAACATTATCAGAAAAGGAAAGTACTAGGCCTCCTACACCTAAAAGATATGAAGCTGTCAGACAAAGAATAGCACCATTCATTAAATGACACATATTTTCTCCCACTTTACAAGAATACAAGGAACAAAACACGCAGGGGAGCAGCTGAGAAAGACACTTTTTCCTTTTTGTAGTGATGACAGACATGCAGCAATTATGGTGATAACTAAGGAATACTAAACAAGAAGTCTGGCTTTTTCCTTTGTTAATCACCTTAATTTTTACTCTTAGCAACATTTGCATACAGCGCTTGTTTGCTTTCATTATATAAAAGTCTAGGGCAAATCACAGAATTTCTTTTTAACAACACATTTACAATTTTCTAAAAGAGTTTCTGTAAACTAAATTTACCTTTTTATTTCTTTTGTAAACACTTCAATTGTTTTTATAGTTTGTCTAAATTGCTACAATGTCTGGACATATAATGGGGCAGATTTATCAAGGGTCGAATTGAATTCGAGGGAATTTTCGAATTTAAAAAAATTTGAAATTCAAAGTAATTTTTTGGATACTTCGACCATCGAACAGGATACTACGACTTTGAATTTACGTCGAATTGGATTCGAAGTAAAAATAGTTTGAATATTCGACCATTCGATAATCGAAGTACTGTCTCTTTAAAAAAAACTTCGACTTCAATAGTTCGCCAAATTAAACCTGCCAAAGTGCTATGTTAGCTTATGGGGACCTTCTAGAACATTTTTCTAAGTCTTTACACATCGAAGTAAACTGAAATCGTTCGAATCGTTCGATTCTACTTCAATCGTTCGATTGCCAAATTCTGTGAAAAATCCTCTGACTTCTATATTCGAAGTATTTCAATTCAAGGGTCGAATTTCAAAGTATTTATCACTTTGATAAATCTGCCCCATAGAGTAGTCACACTGATACATTACCTTTTTTGGAAGGGGGCTTGAAGCAGTCAGGGCAAAACTTGTATTGAAGCTGGGTGCAATATCACTTCTGAGAAGTGGCTAAAAATGTGGGGTAACAATTATAGTAGAGGAAGGTGGTAACTGCATCACTAAGGGCTCTTACACACGACCGTTCCGACCTGCGCAGGAATAGACACAAGTAATTATTTGAAATGGGGCTGTACTCACTCAGGCGCGTGTAGGCGCCGAACGCAGGAAAAATGCAGCATGTTGCGTCTGAACCTGCGTTCGGCGCCTACACGCGCCTGAGTGAGTACAGCCCCATTTCAAATAATTACTTGCGTCTATTCCTGCGCTCCCCTGCGGCTGAACGCCAAAAAACGGAACGCAGGGGAGCGCAGGTCGGAACAGTCGTGTGTAAGAGCCCTTAGGCATGTCTGACCAATGGTCCAGCTGTTTAACTCCATATTCATCCACATATAGGGGCAAATTTACTTAAGGTCGAATATCGAGGGTTAATTAACCCTTGATATTCGACTGTCGAAGTTAAATCCTTCAACTTCAAATATCGAAGTCGAAGGATTTAGCGCTATTCGTTCGATCGAACGATTAAATCCTTCGATCGAGCGATTAAATCCTTCGAATCGTTTGATTCGAAGGATTTTAATCCATTGATCGAATGATTTTTGTTCAACCTAAAAAAGCTAGCAAAGCCTATGGGGACCTTCCCCATAGGCTAACATTGACTTTGGTAGCTTTTAGGTGGCGTACTAGGGGGTCGAAGTTTTTTCTTAAATAGACAGTACTTCAACTATCGAATGGTCGAATAGTCGAACGATTTTTAGTTCGAAACGTTTGATTCAAAGTCGTAGTTGAAGGTCGAAGTAGCCAAAAAAAAAAAACATTTGAAATTCAAAGGTTTTTTTTTATTCATTCCTTCACTCGAGCTAAGTAAATGGGTCCCTTTGTGAATGGTGAATATATATATATACTTATTAAATCAATGTTTGTTTAATTTATCTTGATAACGGTCCCTGGAGAGGACCAAACATCAATTTATTAATTTAATTCCTCAAAAGAGGAATCCTGGTGTGCATCAGCATTTTTCTACATTGTGTATTCACGGATGCCCTATACTCCACTGGGAGTCGAAGGAATAGATGATATTCCTTTTCTGATTTGCACCCAGGCTTGTGATTTCCAATGTATATATATATATATATATATATATATATATATATATATATATATATATATATATATATATATATATATATATATATGTAGAAGGGCTGTGGCACACACTTACTGAAGCAAAGACCCAGGTGCTAGTCAGAAAAAATTATATATTCATGTAGAAAGCTGACGCACACTGGGATTTATCAAAATAAAACTTATTTTATTGAATCGACGTTTTGGTCCTCACACGGACCTTTAATAAAGGTCCGTGTGAGGACCGAAACGTCGATTCAATAAAATAAGTTTTATTTTGATAAATCCCAGTGTGCGTCAGCTTTCTACATGAATATATATGGTGACAGGGAAAAAGGTTCTCAACCAGGTCCAGACTGAGAATGAAAACACAATCAGCCCCACACCAGCCCACTAAATAGTGACTTTCTATGGCATTTTATAGCAGCCCCTCTGGCATTTGCCAGAACCCACAGATTGCCAGTCCGGGCCTGCTCTCAACCCACCAAATATATAATTTCATCCAGTTACATATAGCTATGCCAGAAAGTAGTTCATTGGCGTGTAGACTGGATAAGGTTGAAGTCCTGGTTAAAAGCATTTAGTAAAAAGGACAAAAGGCAGAAATATACTGTTTTTTGTAAGTTTTTAAATATAATCTTTACTGTTGCCTTAGTTGAACCTGCATTTATTATTGAATAAAAGATGATCTATCATGTAGAGGTGGATACTGGAACTAGTATATTCATGTCTTTTAAAAAAGACAAACAAAAAAAACAAGAAAATTGAGAAGTATATCTACTGTGTACTGTAATCAGAAAACAGATTAGGGGGTATGTTAATCCCAAGCTGTGAATTTTTGTTTCAAATTTCATCATCCTAAAAGAGGGGTTTATTTAACATTCACAACATTCAAAGCAGTTGCTGATATTTTTCTCTGTGTGTATATAATCTTGTTTAGTCTGTTGTAAGGTGTCTTAGTTGGACCGCAAAAGTTATTTATTGCAGATAAAATAGACACAAAGTGCAAATTCCCAGAAGGCTGTTGTTTCTTGTGTCCTGTTCTTAAACTATGATGATCTGATTTAAGATCTATTATCAATAGTCTGGTACTTATATCTGCATGGCCTTAGACTGATTGATACTGACTTTATAGCCATGTGCTCCATAATGTACTGTCAGGAAATGCTGACAGATGCAATGAAAGAACAATAAATGGAGGGCAGCAGTAATGTAAAAGGTCCAGCCAGGCTGCATGAAAAGTGATAGCTGGATATTGGTTCCAATGTTGCCATATTCAGAGAAATTATTTAGTGAGTAAATTAAAACGGTCTCTTGATGCTGTTTTGTGAGAAGCAGTGTTTGTGAAAGTACTGTTCCGGGTACTGTACTGTAGTTACTTTGGAGCACAGAATGCAAGAAAAAATACAATCACTTTGTCTTTAACATTCAAAATATCGGCAAATCTTGATTTACCAGATGAAATTGTCATTCTTATAATGAATGCAAAGCAGAGTAAATACTATTATAAAATAAATCTAAATTTTACCTGAAAATTAAATTTTTTTATTCAACCATGTCAAACCCTGGAGCAATAACAATAGAGGTATGGGTTAATTATTCTGGAAACCCATTATCCAGGAAGCTCCAATTTACAGGAGGTTTGTCCCCCAAATATATTACACTTTAGTTGGCGTAACTAGATATTATTGGGCCCCACAGCAAATTATTTTTCAGGGCCCAAAAATGTCTAGAGGTTGACTTGTTTTACCAATATTTATTTACATTGTATATGAATTAGGACCTAATGGGCCCCTATACCTCCTGCCCCCCCCCCAGTGTCTGCTTCCTCTGTAGTTACGCCCCGGACTTTAATTAAATAATTCAAAATTGAAACATATTTCCTACCTTGTATTTGGTCCTGAGATATTATTGTTATGGTTTAAATGATTTTCAGCAGGCTTAAGGTATGGCAATCCAAATTACAGGGAGACTTGTTTGGAAAAGTCCAAGTCCAGAGCAATCTGGATAACAGGTCCGATACCTGTATATTATACTAAATTCAGGGATCTGGCTGAGATGATAAATAAATAACTTCTTCCAGTATTTTGTAGACTTTACCTATTAAATCACAAATTGTGCCAAACTGTTTTTGTCCCTAATAGTGTGACATAGAATTTATAACATAATAAGGAAAATATTAACATTATTTTGGCTTATTTAAACACATCTTCTGCTGTAGATTTTAATGTAGTAGCTGTAACAGTGGTATATAAAAAAATGTATCCTCTTTTTATATATGCATTCAGTGTAAAAAATGTGAACCATAATGCTACCTACATTTTACCAAATATATGGGAAACGATTAATTTTTGTCTTAGCCAGTGCTTTTAATATAGGATGTAAAATAGGATGTAAAATAATGTAACTTTCTCTCATATATCCATGCAATAAGGAACATGAGCTATGATCAGTAATGCCACATACATTTCTCTCCCCATGTGGAAAATACATTTTTTTTAAAACAGGAAACTATAGTATGTAAGAAAATGTAACTTCCACTTATACAGGTATGGGACCTGTTATCCAGAATGCTCGGGACTTGAGGCTTTCCGGATAACAGATCTTTCCGTAATTTGGATCTTCCTATTTTAAGTCTACTAGATAATCTTATAAACATTAAATAAACCCAATAGGCTGGTTTTGCTTCTAATAAGGTTTAATTATATCTTAGTTAGGATCAAGTACAAGGTACTGTTTAATTATTACAGAGGAAAAGGGAATGATGTTTAAAAATGTGGATTATTTGGTTAAAATGGAGTCTATGGGAGACAGCTTTTCTGTAATTCAGAGCTTTCTGGATAACGGGCTTCCAGATAATGGATCCAATGCAAACAATATAAAAAATATGATCCATAACACATCTTCTGCTATTCGTTGCTTTTTGTCTTTCTCTCCCATGTTTTTACATTGATAATCAATATCATTTTGTGTATAATTAGTGTTCTTCATGTATTTGGTAAAGAAACTTAATATGATGATAGTTAATTACACAGCAAAGCCACAATCTGTTAATGGTATCCTTATAATTTCTCTAGGAAAAAAAAATGTTTTCTTTCCTCTTTTTTTTTAATCTGCCAGTCTAAAATTCTCAATTTGAAAAGCTGCTGCTGAATAATTGTTGCCTGCCAAGACAATATGAGCGCAATTGCCGTCTTTTAATACTGTACATATTGTGATGCCATTTATATCTGTTGATAGGTTATAAGGTAAGTGTTCTGAGAGGTTCACACAAACCACAAAACTCAACTTTTGCACTTTCTGTGCTTTATCAGATAAGTAAAATAAAACAATAGAAGAAATTTAAGAAAAAAAGTTGTTAAAAAAAACATAGCATAAAGACGGACTTATCCCTCCCACAATCTCTTGTCCCCAGACTCCCCTGCAGCATTTCTTAAAGAAACTGCACCAATGTAGTTTGTATTTCCCCATTAGTTATAACACACAGTTAAATACAGCAAGGTTAAAGCAGGTGACATACCGTTTACAGATCATTTTGTAGCCTTACGTCTAAAATATAAGATCCAACATTTACTCTCTACACAGGCTTCAGGTTGAGGATGTCGGTGAGACAAAACAACACTGCTGAGTCTACTTGCCCTTTTCCACATGGCTCTGTGCGTTTGAAGAATGAATTGGTTCTACTAAATCTGTTCTATTGCATGGGCTTTGACTTTCTACAACAGAAGTTTGCTAGTGCCTGTTGAATGCTGCTCAGAGCTGGATGCTCCCTTGTACCCCCTTCTGCACTTCCAAAGAATTTTCTTTTCTTTGTGCTGATGTACTTATACAATGTTTACGACAAATTCATGCAGAAGGCTTGCAGCCATCCTTTAAAATTAGTGAAAATTGTTCTCTGCTGGGGACTGATGAAAACATTTTCACTTTGTACAATTTTACTTGCCGAAAACACATTCAAATGTAAAATTTAGGAGATCAAGAATAATTATTCTTGTGTACTTTTATCTTTGCCGAATGTAAGATAACTCCCTTTGTTTCACACAGCTTGCAAATGATGATTTTCAGAATACATGCTGTGTTACAATTATTTTTGCCAAAAAAAGGTACCATGATTGGCTTGGAAACTATGCCTAAGGCTTCCAAATGTAGGTTTCATACTTTCCTCATACATTTTCCTCAGTCTAATATACAGTGTTTCTGATTTCCAAATATGCTAGTTATTTATGTACATATACAATGAAAGTTATAACATATATGCAGAAAATGTACTTTATTGTTTTCCATGTTTGAATTCCTGCATTGGAGAGGCTAACTACTTGAAGAAAAATTGAAATTGGAAAGGTGCCCAGTTTTACTAATTACACCATCAAACTGTAAGCGGTCTATGCCTGTGTGTCCATCTCAGCTATGTGACAAACACAAAAGTTGTGTACTTTGCACAGTGCTAGTTCCCTACTGAATAATAATACATGCTGCATTGTCTAACTCACATTAAACCACAAATAATAAACCATGCATTTTAGATTATTAAGAATATGTTAAAATGTTTTTGTGTGCTAAACACTCTATTTTATTGTTGTGGTTTATATAGTGAACTTACATTTTTCAAAGTCCACCAATAGGGATGGGCGATTTTTTTCGCCTCGTTTCACCGCAAAAATGATAGCCATAGACTTGTATGGCGTTGTGCGTCAAATAAAAAAAGACGTGCATAAATTTTTTTTGATGCCCATAGACTTTGATGGGCGTCGGTGAAATTTTTTCCGGAGGCAAATTTTTGGCGAAACTGAACGGGTCAAATTCGCCCATCCATATCCATCAATTGACTCCAAATAGGTTCTAGGAGGTCCCCCATAGGCTAAAACAGCAATTCGGCAGGTTTTAGATGGCGAATGATCGAAGTTGAATTTTTAAGGAGACAGTACATGATAAATTTCAAATTTTTTCAATATTTTTCAAATTTGAATTGAATTTGGACTATTCCCTAGTCGAAGTACACAAAAAATACCTCGAAATTCGAATTTTTTTCATTCAAAAATTCACCTTGACCTTGGATAAATCTGCCCCTAAGAGTTACCTATAGGTCATGTTGATAATTTTTTGCTGATAGTTCTACTTTTGTAAGAAATTATGTTGCTTTGAAAAACCTATTGTTCTTTGACTTCAGCTTATTCTTCTGCTTCTTCTTCTTCTTAGTGCCCCCCATTTTCTAAATGTTTCTCCTCCTACAGTTTTAGGGGTAGAACACCCAAACTCTCCAAATATCTTCACCCTATAGTGGAGCAGGATGCTTGTGCTTTTCTAAGCAATCCCACCCTCAGTCTTTTTTTGGGCAGCACCCAATTTTTCCATTGACTCTTACAGCTTTGAAGCTACTCTCACCAAACTTGAATCACATAGTCATAGGGTCATCCTGATTGAAACAGCTACATTTGTTGGATGCCCACAAGTGAGAGGAGCCAACAACAGCCAATCAAATTTCACCCATTGACTTTCAAAGGGGAAATTTAAATTGCTGCCAATGTTAGAGCTTTGAGGCCACACTCATCAAACTTGAATCAAATAGTCATGGGGTAATCCCATATGAAAAGGCAATATTGATTTGATGCCAAAAAGTGGGAGGAGCCAACAGCATTAACTTGGGGAATGGGGAAATTGAAATTGCTACTTAACTTTTTTAGCTTTGGATGCCCCAATGTGGGCCAAGCTACAACAGCCAATCAGATTTCACCCATTAACTTTCAGTGGGGGAATTGAACCTGATGCCATTCTCACAGTATTAATGCCAGGGTCCCCAAACTCTTCACAGTTGGTCACTGGGGGACTAAGCTTAATGGTTACAAAAAGTGGGCAGAGCCAACAACAGCCAATCAAATGTCACATGTTTTTTCAAACCAACATGAAGTTTGTTTTCAAACTTCCCTTTCTAGTTGCTACTTGAAGTTCCTAAACTGGTTGCCAAAGAAGACTGTTTTGCCAACCTGACTGTCCCTTCTTAACCTTTCAGGTGGATTTTCTAATGCTAATGCACTACTTCTGCACAAAAATGGCAGCCCCCTCATTGAGGAACATGGGGGTAAGAAAGGTAATGTAAAAGCATTGGGCAAATACTTTTATGGCAAAATTATAAATAATATTCAAAGACAATGTTGTGATACATATAAAAAAGGTTATTTTCTGGTGTTAGTATCTTTTTAAAGGAGACATTTTGTGTAAAAAATAAGAACATACCAGTGTGGTATACTCATTTAGATATAAAGGTAGTGTTCCAGGCTGATTTATTGAATATTTCTACAAAAACCCTAATAATCCCTCCCTTCTCTTCGGCTTCCTGCTCCCTGAATTCCCAGGCTGTGCAGGGGAGCCGGCAGCACAAAGCTCATTGTCCTGTAGGACAGGAACCAATCAGCAGCTAGCAGGACCTGATAGGGAACTGAAGCCTGTCTTTGCTTGTGTGACTGCAGGGCTGTGATTGGCTGTCCCCTTCCTACTATGTTTCTGGCAGGGACTGTTAGGACACAAACACCCCTCATTTGAAACAGGGACCAGAGAACATCTATAGGGAGCTCCAATAAAGCGGCTATTTTTAAAGATAATATTAATGTTTACCACCATGTAAAAGCAACACCATATATTACTCATTATTGCCTACAAAATTAGTTTTTTTTTTTTTTCATTTATCCTATATGTCTCCTTTAAGGCATTAAGAAAGCAAATACATTTTATTATTTTTGGTATGTGACATAGTGCTTTTACGCATAGTGCACTGAAGTGGTAATTAATATAGGCTAATTCAGAACCTGATGCTTAAATTGATGTACTGACATAAAAGTCCAATGTTCATGTCAAGTCTTGACATGGGTTTAAAACCCTGGAACAGGTCATCACATGATCATATTATTTTGCTTCTCACTATTTGTCTTCATCCAAGCAGTTCATATTACTAGCAGGGAAGGCAAAAAGGATAAAGCGAAATAATTACAAATGAAGAGTGGCACTCAGGCTGAACAGACCTATTTAAAACCTTGATATATTTTATGTCTGCTGTATTTGGACTGTCATCTTTTGAGAAAGACTTCATGTAATTGAGAGTCAACTCCAATATGCATGATTTGATGAAGTGTTGACCAGATGAACACAGATATGGGAGAAATTGAAGCCTATAATGTGCTGTAATTAAGCAGTAACTGACAACAATGGCAAATATGTGCTAAAAATAAATAGCTTTTCAAAGTTTATTAATTAATGTCAAGACATGGTCTGAGCCTCTAGTTTAAATATCCACAATAAAATAGTTTGGTGCAATTCGAAATGTGATAACCAACACCAGATTTATATTTATGACCACATTAATAATTACATTATGATATTGTTCATGCTTAAAGATCAAGGAAGAAATCATTGAATCATACTCAGTACATGGGTCATGGGTGAAATTGAATGAGCTACATCTTTTTCTTTTTTCCAGCAGCAGCTCTTCAACCCATAGATAGTCTTTCTTGTTTACAAAATTCTGATCTGATAAAACATTGACATGTTTAAAAATACAAATTGGGGAGACTGGTGTCCTGGTCTAGTATCCAAATTGGTAGTTACCCACAAGTGACAAAGTATATAAAACTTGAAAAACTCAAATTAAAAAACTGGAAAACTCAAATTGAAAAACTTTTAGGTATGTTTGAGACACATAAAAACTGCCTATTGTGGTGAGTTTGTTCTCTCATTATTCTCTCATTGTTTATAAATAAATGTTATGGAGCAGGGTCCATTTAAGTTACAAAGAGAAGCTTTTACATGGGCAGCCAGATATATATATCCAGTATATAGGGATAGTCTCCAGTGCTTGAAGTTGGGTCATTCAAACTGTCCCTTGTCACATGAATACACCTGTCTCTTTAATTCAGTAATAACCTGAAATCAGCAATTGTTGATTTTGGTTTTTGATGAGACCTTACAAGACCCTCACATCCAGCTGAAAGGAATATTGATACCAAAAGTGATAACTATTATTACATTGTCTTTGCATGAACTTTATCATTTCCTCTATAAGGACTTGTCTAATGCTTTTATATTATCCACCAATCTTCCATGTTCCAATATGAGGGGGGCTGCCATATTTGTGCTGCAGTAGCCCATTGGTGTTAGCAATTCTAACAGGTTGAAAACAGACAGTCAGGTTTAGATTACAAAAAAGGTACTCTATATACAGTACATCTAAATGTTCAGTAACACCAAAAAAGAAGTGTTTTAAAGTATAATATAATATTGCCCTCCACTGGTAAAAATGGTGTGTTTATTTTAGAGGAATTAGTTTCTATTAGTAAGCTGGTCTATAGCCATTGGGGGTGGCCATTCAAGCTAACAAAGAAGAAAGGCACAGGTTACATAACAGATAACTGATTTGCATCATGCAATGAGTTTAGGTCCCACAAAGGAAGATAATTAGGGGTTAAATGCCATTTATGGGTCTCTACAGAATTACAGAGTGAAACCCTTTCTCATGTGTTGCCAAGAAATAGTTATTTGCAAGTTATTGATCAACAGCTAGAAACATTACATTTAAAAATGAATGTTTTCACTTTTTTAAGCTACTTGCCCTTTAAATATTACACACTGCTACCATAAACTTATGAAATCACATGATTCATTCACAAGCTCTGGTGAACCTTATATTACAGGCAACTTTGTTGCAGTGGAGGCCGCCTTAAAGAGTCTATGGTCCACTTAGAATATAGAATACATAAATACACTATTTCGTTTTGAGTGGTAACTAGAAAGGGTTAAGTATCAACAATAAGAAAAATGTGTCCAATTTCTGTTATTTCTTTACAGAATGTGAAGAAAAGGGAATATTAGGCTGTTCTTTACAAACTCAAACATTCACTGTATAAACTGAAAAATATCAAGAATCACAAGAATCCTTCAATCACCAAACTAATATTTAGTTGAATAAGCAGTGTTTCTGTGAACTGCTGCACATCTGTTTTGCATGGAGTTGACCAACTTCTGGCACCTGTTACATTCCACAATTCTTCTGCATTTCTTGGTTTTGCCTCAAAAACATCATTTTTGATGACCCCACACAAGTTTTCTATTGGATCAAGGTCAGGGGATTGGGCTGGCCACTCCATAACGTCAATCTTGTTTGTCTGGAACCAATATGTTGCTTGTTTACTGGTGTTTTTTTGCGGACACCCATTTCAATGACATCTCCTCTTCGGCATAAGGCAACATGATCTCTTAAAGTATTTTGATGTATTAAAACTGATGATCACTGGTATGTGATAAATAGGCCCAACACCATAGTATGAGAAACATCCCCATATCATAATGCTTGTGCCTCATTTTTCACTGTCTTCACTGTGGCTTAAATTCAGTGTTTGGGGGTCGTCTTTGGCTCTTAGACCCAAAAAGAATAATCTTGTTTTTATCAGTCCACAAAATGTTGTTCAATCTCTCTTTAGGCCAGTCAATGTGTTCTTGGCAAATTGTAAACTCTTCAGCTCATGTCTTTTTTCCAACAATGGGACTTTTCGGGGGCTTATAGCTTGGCTTCACATAGGCATCTTCTAAATGAAACAGTATCACAGTATCTATCAGTAGAACTTCTTTGATCTTCCTGGAGCTGATCAGAGTCTTTGCCGTTTTGGCTATTCTTCTATCCATTCCAATGGTAGTTTTCCATTTTCTCTGCGCCTTTCAGGTTTTGGTTGCCATTGTTGGGTTCCTATTACTCGACTACATCTACTAGTAAATTATTTGCAGTGTATAAATATAATTTCTACCAAAAACAGTGATTAATCAGGTTAGTGATGTCAGACTGCTATTATTCTGAACACAACTGTAAATGACTATGTTGTCTACAGCTTAAAGATGTGATAATGTGCTGCAGTGACTGAACATGATTGGGAACTAACAAATAATACCACTGACTAGTATAGGTCATATAGATTATTTATTTATGTTCAGCTATGGGAGTTGGGTATGTGGTTATGATTATAAATGATGGTGGTACAAGAATGCCCTGATTATATTACTGTTGCTGGCCACAGCCCAAACTCAAATACTGACCAGCATTAAGGGGCAGATCCTATGCCGCATTTAGAAGTATATTTATCAATGGGTAAAAGTTGACCATTTGATAAATAGGATTCTAAAAATCCCATAGGAATGAATAGAAAGTGGATGATAAATCTGCTCCTATATATACATGCTGTATATTTAGGCGTGTGTTTTAATCTGCCATCACAAACTACTGGTTATGGGGGGCATTACACAAGATAAAATAACGGGCATTATTCAATATGATTATAATGGTAGAGTATAATTTGATGAGATTAAGTGAGATCTCAGATGAACGGTTGAGTTTGGGGAATATGCTACAGAAGTTAGAATGTTATCAGATACTGTATGTTAACATGTTCCTGACTCACTTGTAACATGTTCTGACAGAAAGTGTTTCAATGAATTGACTCATTTAGCAGAATGTGTTGACTGAGCAGTCAAGGTCTGTTCTGTGCTGTGGAATGTTAGTGCTCTGTGGCAGCAGTGAGCTCTAACACATAACCAAATCATTAGGCCTTAGGAAATGAAGAATTCTGTTAACTTTAATGCAATGTCAGTTAATCGGGGCATAATGATTTGTAAAAGTTTTATTTCTGCACTGTTGGGAATTATAAGAAAGAGAGTTTACCATGGATTACTACATGGGTCCATTTTTTCCCAGTATAAGGAAAATGAGCACCACAGGGCTTTTAGTTCCCCTTCATAGTTTATTAAATTGTATCTTCATGGAGGTTTCATGTATATGTTAATCATTTTGCTTTATTATATTATGCTGAGAAAGCCAATATTTATAGAGGCACTTGTAAACTTTCAATATACAATCAGTTTTCTTAGTGTACAGTGCAGCAGATGTCATTCCATTTGTCTAAGTCTTGCTGACATTTGGAGATGTGGATTAATTGAGCTGCAGAATGAAATTTAATTAAAATTAAATACAGGCTTGCCCATTGTATCTGTTCATTTCTCACATACTGGTCTGTGTGCATTTGCAGTCAACATCACAGTTAATTTGTTAAATCAGGAAACATTGTGCGGGGAATCTGCATTTTGTTTTAAGCTGAAAGCTGACAATAATGGCATCTGCCAGTATTAGCATCATCGCTTGTGATATAAGTTGTAAATCATGCCATGATTGTACATACTGAAGCCACCTAAAGGACGAGAACATGTTTCTTAAAGGGATACTGTCATGGGGAAAACATTTTTTTTCAAAACGCATCAGTTAATAGTGCTGCTCCAGCAGAATTCTGCACTGAAATCCATTTCTCAAAAGAGCAAACACATTTTTTTTATATTCAATTTTGAAATCTGACATGGGGCTAGACATTTTGTCAATTTCCCAGTTGCCCCAAGTTATGTGACTTGTGCTCTGATAAACTTCAATCACTCTTTTCTGCTGTACTGCAAGTTGGAGTGATATCACCACCTCCCTTCCCCCCCAGCAGCCAAACAAAAGAGACGTCCCCACAGGTCTACTATATAGTGACTCTCTGTAGCATTTACAGCACACCTCTGGCATTTGCCATAACCTAGATTGTCCGTCTGGGTTCACTGGCCTTAATTGCATTTAAATCTGTGGAGAAGGGGATCATATTGATCCCAGTTTACTTTTAGAAAACCAAAACTATTGTTTAAGCATTAAACTCTTCCACTTAGCATCTTGGGTACTTGAATATATATATTTCACCTGTAACAATCACTAGCATAGTAATGTTTGTATTTTTCACTGGGAATCCTTATACCATTTGGCACATAGTAAAACCTTATTATGTAAATACCTGATTTAAAAATTAACCTTTTTGTGGTTAGTCCTATTATTTTTTCACCATAATCTGCAAAGTGTGGCAAATAATAGATTTCAATTTTCTAAGTGCATGTACTGCTTTGTGCCACTATAAAGAGAATATTAGTTTAAGATTGAGGCTTGGTTTCAAATTGCACCATCATGAAGTTTTCTTCCAGCAATGTTTTGTCTCTAATACACTTCCCTCATTGTAATTCTGTTACAAACCTGATGGCTAGCATCAAGTCTCACAATAATTATTTTAAATTGCTACTAGGAACAGTAGTCCTGGTGGGATATATTACTACCATTCTAACAAGATGAATTTCAATGCACTTGTAACCACATTACAGTGGATTATGAAAGAAAGAACATCTTTGAGTTTTGGCATTCAAGTATAAATGTAACCTTCAGATATTTCTGAACTTAAGTCTTCCTCGTACACTTTAGGCCATTAAAATAAAACAGGGGCTATAGAGGCTAGTACAGAGATAAATTGGTTTTAATATCATATTTTATTCATTAAGTTCCCAGTTTTAGATTCTTTTTCAGCATTCTCCAAGAGCTAGTAGCATCACTGTTAGTTTCTTTAACCCCGTGAGTGTTAAATATACCCTCTGGCATAACTGGAGGATTTCTCGTTGTTAAGAGTGGGCTGTCAGGATGACATTTGGAGAAGTAAACTGCTCAGCTTTTGATTTCTTTCTAATGTTGCTGCGTTCATTTTTATCGTTTCTCTCATTTTCATACTTTTGAAATTGTTGTGCAAAAAGCTAATCAGAGCACCGTAGAATCCACATCAAATACCCTTCAGGGCCAAAAGGGATCCATTACAGTAAGTGAGAATATAATACTTGTATGGTAAGAACTCTGTTCTATTTATTGGTCCTTAAGAGATTTATGGCAAGGGTACAGAGGAGAAACAAAACACAGAGTATCATTTCCTAATGTTGGATAATAGCAGTCACTTACAGTAGCTTGGGGCCCCTCAAAGTTGCCCCTTAATGTGCTGATGCAAGTTTTGGGTGTTTCAAACTTCTTGCTTATGTTTACATTTTTGGCTATGGGATCTGTAGGGATCCCTTTCATCACTGCTACTAGGGAAAGATTATTAGTATGCAGAACAGAATTTTCACAATTGGCCTGTTATATAAAAATATTTATTTCTGTAGAAAAGTTTATAATGTACCCTTATTGAGAACCTATAGCTAGCATGTTGGCTAGAAAGATGATAGCATGACAATAACTGAGAGCCTTTCAGCAAGTATAACTGGATATACAGGTATGGGATCCATTATCCGGAAACCTCTTTTTCTGAAAGCTCCAAATTATGGTAAGGCCATCTCCCATGGACAACATTTTAGTAAAAAAAAATGTTTTAAATGATTTCATTTTTCTCTATAATATCAAACCAGTACCTAGTTTTTCTCTGTAATATTAAACCTTGAGTAGGGATCCACAATTTTTTTTAACCTATGAGCCACATTCAAATGTAAAAAGAGTTGGGGAGCAACACAAGCATACATGTCCCTGCTAGTACCAAATAAGGGCTATTTGGTAGTCCTCGTGTGGACTGGCACCCTACAAGAGACTCTGTTTATTTATGCAACCAAAACTTGCCTCCAGGCCAGGAATGTAAAAATAAACGCCTGCTTTGAGGCCACTGGGATCAAAATCCAAGGGGGTTGGTGAGCAACATGTTGCTCATGAGCCACTGGTTGGTTTTGGGGTTTGCCTTTATTCAGCCGCAGTGGTTTTTGGTTGACAGTTCTGCCATTTTTTCATAACTATGTTATGGGTTATGATGACTTAATAAAATGTTCTACCATAAAGGAATGGGGGTTGTGAAACAATGTTATTTATAGCTAAATGGCATCCCCACCAGATGAGTGGGAGAAAAAGTATTTTATAAATACATTCTAAGAGTTCTAGACTATTACAGTGTCTGTGTTAATCCTAATAATGATAATAAAGATAGTTTAAAAGGATGGAACGCCTCACCAACCAATACTTCTAAAGGTGGCCATACACGAGAGATCCACTCGTTTGGCGAGGTTGCTCACTCTTAATATGCCCACCAAAGGCAGGGCAATATTGGGTTATCTGCCCTGGGCCCTAGGGCCAAACAATCAGATGGGTCATAGGATCCCAATAAAAATCAAACCTGCCCAACCGATATCAGGCCGATTTTTGGCCTATCGATGGTGGAGACCCGTTGGAAGCCCTCACAAACAGGCAAATGCTATTTAATCTGCACGTGTATGGCCGCCTTAAGTCTGAAGCACCCAGATAATAGATCCAGGTGCATAACCACAGAGGAAGCAGATCCTGGGACTGAAGGGGGCCCCATGAAGCCCTAATAAATGAACAATGGTTTATATAACTTCTGGATCTGATGGGGGCACTACAATTAATTTGCTGTGGGCCAATTAAACCTATTCAAATAATCTTTTCATACATGGGTAGTTCTTTGCTTCTGGTGATGAATTTATTTTTATACTCCAACTCTATAATTCGAAATGTGGATTATCCAAACTCAATTTTAGTTTTAATTTGAAATCAAATTTCGCGATTTATCAGACTCTGGCCTTTTAAGAAATCAAATTTGACTAAATGCCACGTAAAACCTGCCAAGCCTGTAAGTCAATGGGAGAGGTCCAGGGATCAATTTGGTGATGTTTGCAGCCTTCCTGACATTCAAGTTTTTTTTCAAAGAAAAAAACTTTTTAAAAAATTTTAAATTCGATTTGGGTTTTTAGAATTCTAATTGAATTTGATTTGAATTTTTGGGTCGATAGAGTTTACAAAATTTGATTTTATCAATAAATTTCAACTGGTCAAATTTCGCATTTATGGGAATTTTAAAAAGTTCACATGAATTCGAATAAAAGTCCCTCCAAGAATTGTACCATGGTTCCTCGTTCTTAACACTGTGCTTTACAGATATTAGTTATGTAAATACAGGCATCTGTTTGCTTTTAGATTTTTAGGACTATAACAATTTAAAATCGCTAAATTTAAGAATATAATATATGACTTTGTTCATTTTACATTACATGGCAATGAGAAAGCAATTTTTGAGATATTTACATACATTTTTATATCAATTGCTACTTACATTGATACTGTATAGGTACCCTCTGTTAAACTGATAATTGGACTATAGCAGTTCAACAATGAGCTCGGTGGAGCTGAAAATTGGCTCAGTGATGTATCAACCTAGATAATAATATCCTTGACGTAGAAAAAAAAAAAAGAGAGAGAAAATTAAACATCTAGTTATGCATACTGTGTCTACACAATGTCCTGCATACACTGCATGTGTTAGAATTTCTTCTCAGTTCTAGTTTTAATCTTTTATTCATAACATTGCAGGTGATGAAAAATTTATGCCTTGAGTCTGGCAGTGAAATAAATGCAAAATGAAAACAGAAGCGGTTTTTCCTGACAGCCTAAATATCTTTATCTAGCATATGGCTGCACTGTAAAAACCACTAGGTGACTTTTAGAATCTCACACTTGCAGACAAACAAATGTACCAGCCACAGCGTCCTTTTGCAACATAATGGTTTTGTCAATAAGCAATGTTTACAAGGAAAATAGAAAGATGAACCAGACCAACAAGTTTCTAAGAACTGAAAATGGTGCTGCAACAGAAAAATATACTGGTTAAACCTGCTAAGAAAATGTAAATTGCAGAAAGAACAGAATATTTTAATTTATGCCAGGAATTTTTTTTTGGCACAAATGGGACGGATATCTAATTTGTAGTGATGGGCGCAAATTCGCAGCGAGTTCCCGTGATTCGCCGCCATCGAATAAAGTCGTGAAACTGCAGCGAAAATTCGCTTGCGTCTTGCGAAATTTTGCTGGAAATTCTCAAATTTTCCAGTGAAGCGAAATGCCCCAAATTTGCCCATCACTACTAATTTCTAAATGTTTTTAGATTTTCTGTATTTCTGTAAAATTCTTAGAGGGTTATATACTAAAACTCGCTTAATTAACAAAAAAATTTGGCCAAACTACAAAACCTGAATCCCCTTAATTTACCAATAATTATTCTCAAAAAAAAAAAATTATGCAACAAACTCCAAAACTTGAATCCCCTTAATGTACCAATAATTATTCTCAAGAACAATTCATGCAACAAAAATCATGAAATAATTATGCAACAATTCTTTTTTGAATTGTTGAGTTTTCGAGAAAAAACTAGCGAGAAAACAACTGAAAATCGTGAAGGTAAAAAAACATCTTCAAATGGTAAGTGGGACCTCTGCCATTGAATTTTACATGAATTTGACAGGATTTAGCTGGAGTGTGTTTAGATTCATATTATTTGCTGCTTTGGGGCTTAATAAATCTCTAAAAAAAATTTCATTAAAAAAACTAGACCACAGAAACTTTATTTTTAAATAGACCCCTAAAAATTCTAGATGTATTAAGTGTAAAAACCACAAAAATGTTAATCCAAAACTGTGCCAGGTAAAAGCTGTTGAGGTCCCATAGAATTCAATAAAAACCAGTGCTGATTAATTTGGAGATTTTTTTTGGGGGGTGGGGGTTTGCTAGTAATTATTGAAAAAACTTGAATTCTTCAAGGTTTTCACATTTTTAGCACATTGTTCAGCATTTTCTCCGATTCATACTTTTTGTATTCAGATCTTTTCATAATTTTCATGGCATTTGTGATTTTAGAGAAATGAAGTTTCATAGTGGTTTTAGAAACCTACAATAAATAGACTTCCATGTTGGACAGTCAGGAGTTGTTTGAATCTTAAAAAGGTGTGGAGGCTTGTTTATTAAAGTTCGGATTGTAGAGGTTTTTGAAACCACGACTAAACTCACAAATTCTAAAAACACAATTGTCATTGAATTTATTAAAAGGTCCAAATATAAGTGCGAATAAATGATAGCACTGAATAATGAGGGGGGATGAATACCTGGAAAACCTCTAAAAATTTGAGGTTTTCTTGACAATTTTGTAGCGAAAAATAAATACGAAAAGCTATAACAGTCTGATTTGATTTTAAGTCCAATAAGATCAGTGCATGTTCCACTGACTATAGCATCTAGACAAATTTTACTTGGCGAAGTGTTAAAGGTTTTTGTGGTTTTATCACTTAATAAAGTTCAAATTTTTTAAGCTTTTTAGAAGTAAACACATTTTTAGAGATTTGTGGGTAAAATCTCAATTCAATGGTTAGTAAATGGGTCCCATAAGCAGTATTATTAAGCAATCAGTTTGGTTTGGTATAGCAAGATACGTTTCTGTAGCGTTCCACCTGCTTAAAATAATTTTAAAACTTTAAAAAAAAAAAAAATTTATATAAAGTTGTACTTTGCTTCATTTGCTTTTCTCTGCGAATGTTCAGTTATGATCATGCGTAATGGGGGTTCATAGTTAGCTTATTATTTTTTTAAATAAAGTTTTGCATTCCTTAAGTCTATAATCTTAGATTTCATATCGGCATTAACATTTTTTCCATTTGTGTTTTGTTGGTTTATTTCCCAGAGCATAATAAACATCAAGAAAAGTTTGGAGTGGGAAAGGATTACAATATTTTTTTGCGTACATTGCCTTGGAGGAACAATAGCTAGCTACCTTGCGTCTAATAAGGAAGAAAGTGAATTTGTCAAGTAACGAATTAAGTTGCTTAAGTTGTGGTAACAGGGATCAAATGTAACTTCAGACAAATTGTATTTGCTTTGTATAGGGTTATCTAACAATTCTAGGTCTCTGCCACAGGGAACTGGAAAAATATGGCTTATTATATAATAATATAAAGCAGTGCTTGTTATTGAATTATAACTATGATGATTTAACGTGTTTTAGAGATTCTTTCTTTCTTTGCTGCTATCGCACCATAGGGGACATTTATTATTAAAGATGCTGTTTTAAAGTCACAATCTCTTCAGAACAGTATTTAAGCAGCTTCTCTACACTGTTACAACTCCATTTCTTTTGTAATAATTGCTACTAGGTGAAGGGGGAAACAATTGAAAGAGGCAAATGCTAGATTGGTTTTAAAGGATAAACTAATGTGTGCACTAGTTCAGGCCATGGATTTTTCTATGAGGTACCAGCAGGTAAATGCAGTGTTTCTGAGGTCCCCCCTCTCGGCAACTCTCCCCCACTCGCACCTCTGCAGGCATGTCTCCTGTTGGTGCAGGGCTAGATTTAGAGGCAGAAGCGACACCTGTCTACGGGTCCTAGCTCCCCCCCTCCTTCTGCCTACCCCTAGTTCCAGCTCTGGTTAGTGGACTGGCTAGGCACAATGATACCAATGTAAAAAGGGCATCTGCTTGCACTTTTGAAGTTTAAGTGAATATCTTCTCTCTCTCTCTCTCTCTCTCTCTCTCTCTAAATATATGTGTTTATAGCCATGCCGTGTTTCATTATTAGAAAAAAAAAAGCTTTGGGGTGAAAATCCCCATTAAAGGGGTTGTTCACCTTCCAAAAATTTCTTTCAGTTCATTTGGTTTCATGTCCTTCACCTGAAACAAAGACATTTTCCAGTTAATTTCCATGTTTTACCATTTTTCAAAATTAAAATTTAAACTTTAGGGGGGCTATTTACTAAAACTTGACTTGTTTCTCAGTGTGTTAAAAAAATTAGACCAAATGCAAAAACATGAATCCCTCTAATTTTCCAATAATTATTTTCAAAAAAAAATCAGTGCAAAAAAAACGTTGCAAAAAAAATCGAGCCTTAACGGCAATTGTGCGGCTTTTTGGAACTGTGGCTCCGAAAACTTGACTTTATTGAGTTGTCGTGCTGAAAACTTGAATTTATCGGATTATGGAATGAAAACTAGCGCAAACAGCCCAAAACTATCGAGACTCCTGAAGGTAAAAAACATTTTCTAATTGTAAAAGGGACCATCTGCTATTGACTTGTATATGATTTCTATCGGTTTTAGCTAGATTATTTTCAGATTAAAATTTTCAGCAGCTTCAGAGTATAATAAATCTTGAAAAAAATGTTTTGCTTTTTTCCCTCAAAAAAATTAGATTTTTTTTTCCTTTAAAAACTCAACCAGAAGAAAATCAAGCTTTAATAAATACAGTAGGCCCCTAATGGGGCCTATGGTTTTTGAGTCTGTCAGATCAGTAATCCAGGTGCAGATTTTGAACCGCAAAAATTTGCTAATTTGCTAAAATCATGGTCAGCAGCTGGTAAAACAATAAGAACTCCTGGTGCCCTGCTTGCACTTATCAGAGTTAAATTGAATTACTAACTTACTCATTGCTTAGCTGTTCCTTTCTGTGAATTCCTAACCTGCCATGCTGAATAAAACAGAACTACCACTTTACATTTTCATTATCATGAATTATACTTTGAATTGCAAATGTTCTCCTGTTTAGCTTGCACTGAATATCTCAACCAGCACCTAAAAATTATTTGAACTGCAAATATACAGCCCTGTAACACATCTTCATTCATGTAATACCCCAGGTCTATTGTCCATTTTTTTTTATTTAGTGGCCCACATTAGCTATGTATCATATTCCCATGCCAGTCCCAAAATATATGTAGCATAGTGACAGTTTGGCTAACTTTATTTTTTATTTTGCACAGCCTATACTCTATATTTACCCAGTTTTTATTTTTACACTGAACAGGGGTTCATATGTTACAAGGTGCCTTACGAGATACATTTATTAGCCTTGGCTCTGGCTTGTAATCAGAAAACATCTGCCGAACTTTATGTATTAGGGTTTTTTTCTATTTCATTTTTTTAGAAGGCTGCTGGACATCCATTTGTCCATTTGTCCATGGAGCATTCTTGCTCTGCAGTAATACATTTGTGCAGAAAATGCTCACCTCAGCAAATAAGCCTCCAGGAAACTCAGAGGTGAACAGAAGGAATATGTATGGAAGAGATCAACATGAAGTATAAAGGTTCAAAGCACATTATTAACACCCTTCACATTTTTCCCCTTTCAAAAATTCAGCACTGTGGCTAATTAACCATCTGCCTATCACAGCCATCATTGCACATAGATAATATAACAAATAATAAAAAAAAATCTGAGGCAGGTAGGGATTTGAGGACAATGCTAAGAGAAAACAAGGACAGTGACAGTTCAGACACAGCTCCCTTGTGGCTTATCACACTGCCAGCCTGGAGGATGAACTTCTGTGTGTAAAAGGTCAGTCTGAGGAATGGGGGTGAAGGGGTGAGAATTTTTCTACACATAAAACTGTAAAGGTAAAAAGGTTACATGTGCAAAAAAGCATAAAATTGCCATAGGCAAGGTGGGAAACATGAGAACATGAATTTTAGTTTTTCAGGGAACTGACAGAGCAAGTGGCATATTATGGTGATATTCCTAAGAAGAAGTGACAGGCTTTGACAGCATAATCAATATCAGAGTATAATGTGTACGTTTTAGCTTCTGGGTATTGGGTGACAGCGCAGATATTAAAGGAAAACTATACCCACAAAATACCCACAAAATGAACACTTAAGCAACAGTTCATATCATATTAAGTGGCATATTAAAGAATCTTACCAAACTGGAATATATATTTAAGTAAATCTTGCCCTTTTACATCTCTTGCCTTGAGCCACCATTTTGTGATGGTCTCTGTGCTGTCTCAGAGATCACCTGACCAGAAATACTACAACTCTAACTGTAACAGGAAGAAATGTGGAAGCAAAAGACACAACTCTGTCTGTTAATTGGCTCATGTGACCTAACATGTATGGTTTGTTGGTATGTTTGTGAGTACAGTGAATCCTACGATCCCAGGGGGCGGCCCTTATTTTTTAAAATGGCAATTTTCTATTTATGATTACCCAATGGCACATACTACTAGAAAAGTATATTATTATGAAAATGGTTTATTTACATGAAGCAGGGTTTTACATATGAGCTGTTTTATGCAATATCTTTTTATAGAGACCTACATTGTTTGGGGGGTATAGTTTTCCTTTAATGCAGAAAGTAATGCCAATTTACAAATGATGAGATTTTTCTTACTGAAAGGTAATGATTATTGTTTGGTAAGTCTTCTCCATGCTGCAGATTTTTGTTTGGAAATATTTCTCAATTCAGAGGATGGTGCTTATTGGCCAAAAGCCTGTTGCACAGGATAGTGTTTGATCGAACAGGTTCTAACAAATTGGCACATTTTCCTGCTTTAATAAATGTGTCTATTGGTTAAACGCTAAACGTCAGGAAACCTTCAGGAATAAATGGTTCAAATGTTGGTAAATCTGACCCACAGTAATTTAGATCTTTAACACATTTAAAGGAGAAGTGTGTCATATAATAACATTTGTCAGTTGAAGTAATATAAGCAACCTTAGTATTGATTCTTTTATAAATGGATCACTTGAGGTTTAAAATGATGGTGGAGGCATTGTTTTTATAGCTATTTCTAATATCAATGAGCCTAGAAACCAGTTCCGACAGTGACCTAGAGAACTAAAATAAAAACTAAAAAAAAAGTTAAATAAAAAGTACAAAATATATCAAAAAGAATATATTTAAAAAATACATCCACTGACTGGGTTTCCAATCTCCACTGGAGAACATTTGTGCAGAAAACATATTTACACTTATAGTATCTGGCTTATAGCAGTACAATAACAGGTTGGACTTGTTATCCAGAATGCTCAAGGGGTTTTCCAGATAAGGGATCTTTTCATAATTTGGATCTCCATATCTACAAAAAATATTTGAATTATGAATTAGACCCAATAGTATTGTTCTGCTTCCAATAAGGATTCATTATATTTTAGTTGTGATCAAGTTCAAGGTACTGTTTTATTATCACAAAGCAAAGAAAAATAAAAATATGATTAAAAAGGACTCTATGGGAGATGGTCTTCCATAATTCTGAGCTTTCTGGGTAATGGTGTGGTAGAGTGACCACAGAAATCTGGAAAAAGGTGTGTTTGGCCTTTGATTTCTCCCCAGGGATTGAGATATGCTCCAGGAATGGAGTTGATGGGGAACTATCGCAAAAATGAAAATGTTATATATATATTTATATATTTAATATAAGCTTTAGCATACTGAAATAAGAAGCTTTCTACATGCAATCAATTAAAAATTCTGTGCTGTTTGTGAAATAATAAAATGTATCTCCACTATTCCTCTCTCAGCATCTGTTTCTCCTTATTCTGTCTTCATATAGGAGTTGGGTGTCAGATATTCATTGACAGATAGATCTAATATATCTTATAGGGGGGCTGCTTTTGCCTAGAAGATGTATTAAAGCTCACTCTATTAAAATCCCCCATGCAGGATTTGTGCAAAAGGCAGTTATTTTGTTTGTACTGGAGTCAGTTATTTGCGTGCTAATTCATCTGCTAGGAAAGGAAGCCCCCTTCTAACATATATTTGGCATCCAACTCCTGCATGATGACAGAATGAGGAGAAACAAATTCTGAGAGAGTAAAAGTAAAGATAAACTAGATTATTTCAGAAACAATACATCATGTTTAATTGATTGTATTTAGAAAGTTTCTTATTTCGGTATGATGAAGCTTATATTAAATTTTCATTTTCATGATAGTTCCACTTTTAGTGGCCAGACAATCCAATCCCCAGATCCAGTATAGTCATTAGAGCTCATCTTCCACAGGAAGACTATCCTGGGGAAAGGATATTTAAAGGTAATTGGTATGTTAGACAGAGTCTCTCAGCAGGGCACTGCAGGTAGGAGACCTGACTGTGTGAGGAACTCCCAGAGGAGCTGGCAGTGCTGATTGCAGTTGCATAAAGAAGAGGGTACCTAGTGACGGTGATTGAGAATCTGACCAAATTTCAGGAAAAGCAGTACTGTAAAGTACAGGGTTGAGCCAAACTTGTTTTGTTTTTGCTGGTAGCCCACAAGGGGCCCAGTCTAGTAATGGACATCTTCAAATGTCTGAAGTTAGCACCCAGTGGGCAGGGTTTATTTTTTATGATTTACATTGTCTATGCTGAAATGGTCACCCTTGGGCTAAAAGATACTGTCTAACTGTGAAAAAGCGAATGTCTGATGAGGCATGCTAAGACTGTTATGTTGGCTCCTTCTCCTACGACTGCCTGCCATTTGCTAATTCCCCCCAAAATATGTGTACAATCAGCCAGCTTGTCACAACGGGTTTTACAGTATGTAATATGCATATATGTGTAGACATCTGATATTTTCGGATGTATTTTCAAACCACCCTTGATAAATATTGGAGTGAGGATGTATGTGTATGTGAAGGGATAGAGGATAAATGTTATAGTCTCCTTGAATTCAAGACAATTGTCCTGGTGCAGAAGAGATCATTAGTTAAATGGTCACGTCCTCCACTTCTCTTTGTTTAAGGGGTGAAAATATTAATTGCTTACTTACATTGGTCCTTCAATAAAAAAATTGTCTACAGGGGTGATGGAAAAAAGTTTGCTTAATCTTTTATTTCTTGACTTCTTTATTTTATTGTATTTCATTTTCAAGATTTCTAGTCAATTTTGTATTTTACAGTGCATCCTTCCTTATTTTTCCCAAAGAGCAACAAGTTGAGTTTATTGGCTCAGATTCTGTCATAACTGAGCATTTTCCCAAACTTGTAGCTGACCCTCTCTGGAATGCTTTGTTGGCATAACCTTTTTTTTCAAATGGGAGTTTAGTACTATTATTTCCTACTCTAGTCTACTCTTATTTCATATGAGATTTAAAGTACTGAAATCCAGAAAATGGGTTCCATCCTGACCCATTCTAAAATCTTATATGTTACCATACTTTCAACCCAAGATTCAAACACTGGACCTTACTATAAATTATACAGCATAGCATGTAAAAATAACATTTCTCTAATACACCATTCAAATCAAAAGTTCAATTTAATTTTATTTCTGCTTTAAGTCTAATGCAAATTAATTACAAGGAGTGTTCTGTCTGTGTCATTTGTAATACATGTACTTGTTTGCAATCATTAATCCCAAAGTGTCAGGGATATTAATTATCTTAATCAAATACTTGCAGGTTAAGATAATTAATCTCAGATTAATCTCAGATTACACATTTTCATAAACTGTGGCTGTGCGTATGCCCGAGAGAAACAAGAACATACAGAATCCCTCCAATGACGGCACTCCAGAATCAATCATGCTTGGGTCAGTAGATATCGATCATAAAGGTTTATTAAGGTGGACCAACGTTTCGATACCACACAGGTATCTTCGTGACCCCACGAAGATTCTGGAGTGCCGTCATTGGAGGGATTCTGTATGTGTTTAAGACTGGCACCAGGCCCTTACAGCATTTATGGTTGTGCGTTCCTGCTCGTTTTGGTATATATATATATATATATATATATATATATATATATATATATATATATATATATATATTTATCATTTCCTATGGGACCAGACTGTAAATGATATCCTTATAATCTACAGTCTGGTCATTTCCCTATGGGACCAGACTGTAAATTATATCCTTAGAAACGGCACGTTCTGACGTCAGAACGCGCCGTTTATAACAGGGGCCCCCAGGCCGCCGAATTTTGACACATCGTGTCCGAAATGGAAAGCGATCAAAATTTCGACCCCCCACAAAATGTAGATTATAATGCATAATATACCCCCTACTAGAAATTTATAAAGATATCAGAAGTCACCTCGGAGTTATGTGACCTGTATAAAAGCGGCCTCGTGCTTTTATATGGTCACATAACTCCTCGGTGACTTATAATATCTTTATAAATTACAGTAGGGGGTACATTACCCATTATATAATACACAAAAGCCATGAATATCTTGTAAATGATATCCTTATTCTTATTATCAGTTATAAACGGTGAGTTCTGATGTAATTTCTGTCATATGACTTACTGAAATTTGTGTATTATAATAAATAAAGTACCCCCTGTTGCAAATTATGATGATATTAGAAGCTACCTCGGAGTTCCATGACCTGTATAAAAACACACTTTGTATTCTTTACATTTCTTTCATAATTTCAACAAATCCAACAAGTTGATTTTACAGAGTGATCTTTTGTTTCATTGTTACTATGCGCCTGCTAAAAGCAGTAAGATGTTATTATATACATAATCATTTCTTTGTTAGCATTCCCTCAAATATTTCACGTATTTAAAAGCCCAGGTAACACAAATCCCTCACAATAAAAATACGTTTCCAGTCACTACTATCGCTGTTGATAGTGGATTTGGATTTGTAGCCAGTGGATTCATTTACCTGTGCTACACTTAAGTGCATTCTTGGCTCACACCCGGGATCCGTTTGATCGATTAAGAAAGATATTCCGTATTTGATGGAAAATTGCGTGAATTTCTCCTGGGCAGTTTGGCAACTTTGCACCCCTGAAACAGAATCTTTTTATTTGTCTTGTTTTCAGCAAGATTAATCCATTTTGTTTTGACACGGAGACTGATGAACAATTGATAACTGTGCCAGACATAAACACAAGAGGTGGATTCTGAATAATTCAGCCTTTGATTCTTTTTTTTTTACTGTCACTAAGTACAGGCTAAAAAATGTGTGGTTCTATTTACACTGTAAACTGAGTAAGTCAGCTCAGACAATGTATGTCTTTAAGTCTATCAGCAAACTTAACTGTGCGCGTTTGGTTTCAACCCAACAACATTTTTTCTAAGCTGTAACAATGTGTGTGGAGCTGCCAGAACAATAAATAGGCCCAGCAGCCCATGCATGCTAATGTTATGTTGTAAGCAGTTTTGTTGACAAGCGCTAATACTTCTTTCATACTATCATCAAAAGCAGCTCATACAGCAGCCATTACTCCCTGCCTCTCCAACCAAGACATGATGGATTGTGACCTTAATATGGGTTAGCCGAGTTTTGAAAGTTAAACAACGTGCAATAAATCATAGGATTATTATAATGCAGTTTAATTGGTTAAGGACTGTTTATTTCCTAAACAGGCTGAAACATTTCTGTTTCGGTGCTTTTAATTTGCAAAGTGCATTTTGATCATGAATGGCAGTTTAATATTCTCCTCTTTTGTCATGCAAAATATGCAACACACAGGCGATCTATTAATTGGACAAAAATGCAATGCAAGCATAAACTGTCTTTTATGTTATTGATTCTGAGCAGAGTCCACGCTTGGTAAATGCTTTCAGTGGAGCATGATTAACCTGTTCAGTCTTCAGATGGATGGTGGCATTGTGGCTGATATATTCAAAAAGCAACGAGCAGTGCATCATCATGAAACAGGAGCGAAGTTATATTGCAGTGCCATCTATTTATTGAAAGTTAGGTGGAGCCTCAGGGTTTCTTTGGGTAAAAATAATAGCATGTAAACCTCTAATTTCTGTTGTTACAGGTATAATTAGGTTACCAGCAGTTAAATATAATCACATCTTATAATATGTCTTATTTTGGTGGTACTTTATTTGTTTACTGGCGTTGTATCCTGTATTCAGAGTTTGGTGTTCAAATCAAGATGAATTATTGGTTTAGACTGGGCCCATTCATGGGTAAGTCTTTACTTTTTTTCTTTAAGGTATGTCAGCACCACACTTGTCACTTGTAATCACAGAAGTATAGTGTGTTCTGGACAGTTATAATACAGTACACTGTACTTTGCCTAGCAAGGCTAATACCAGTACAAAATATGAAAACCAGAACGTATGGTTTGTTCTTAAAGTTTTTGTTGATCTTGAGTTTATATTCTTCAATATTTTCTTTATTTTCATGCCTTACTATTATGTCCTTGCGCAGCTTGCTATCTAAACTTATCAAAAAATCAACGTTTTTTTTGGGCCGAAAAGGTCAGTTTTTGATCAAATTCGAATCGTATGAATCGAAGTAACAGCGCATTCGATTGAATTTGATTCAAAGTTTTTCCAAAAAAAACCTTCAATTTTTCAAAGTCCAATTGACTCCAAATGGGTTCTAGGCGGTCCCCCATAGGCAATTCAGCAGGTTTTAGATAGCGAATGACTGAAGTCAAATTTTTAAAGAGGCAGTACATGATTAATTTCAATATTCAAATTTAAATTTTTTTTTCAAATTCTAATCGATTTTGAACTATTCCCAGCCATGGTAGATCACAACCACAGCCCCACAAAGAGATTTTTATGGTCCATCACAATGGACAAGATCTCCGTGTATCATCATTTTATAATACTTATCCTGGCCCCAAACATGTGAAATGGCAGCTCCTCGGCCCACAGCATGGAAAATCTTGGACAGATCTAGATGAAAGAGAAACATGAGAAGAACAAGGTGCATCAGCTTTAAATTGGGTCTGTGTCTGGCTGCTTGGGTTTTGCATTCTTGCAGTGCCAGGGTGAATTTTTGCAACTCAGTCCAGACATGACCTCCTCCATGTAAGTATAGGTAACCCTATAAAATAGATTTAAATTTTAATTAATGTGTTAGTGGAGAAAGAAAAAACATTTTGAAGTAGCGTGTATATTCAATTCACACTTTCAGTATTTTATTTTAATCATTTTTTTCATTTTTGTTACCATTAATTCAAGGTTTATATTCATGTATAGGAAAGAATGGCAATTTCAATGTATTGTGAGAGCGATGTTTGGAATGTTTACTGTTTATCATGGGGAATTCCACAAATTGTTTCTTGTCTCTAGTGACCTTGCACTATCAATGCCTCATACCATTCTCAACGTTTATTCATTAAATTCTAGGGACGCTGCAATATCTTTTATTCAACTGCTAATGTATTTATCTATGAAAGAACTTAATAAATGAACACTTGGATTGGCTCCTATGGCTATTTAGCATACACAACAGAATAAGGTTTATTTACACAGTAATTCCCATTTTGTAATTGCTCCAGCTATGTACTTTCCATCCGTATGTTTAATTTCAGGTACAATCCAGATTTGTTGTTATAATACAGCTAGTGATGCATATATTACCTTTCCCTCACTTGTAGAATAAATCTAGTTACAGCAAATGAATATTTACAAGCTGTTCCATATAGATTGGTCTCAATACTGAAATGTATTCAGCTGTTCCTGGTGCATTTTACTTCTGTACAATAGCAGCTTTGTAGGCATCAGTTTTTAATATTTTATTATCAGAGAGACATGCCCACAGCCTTATCATAAATGTGACGGAGAACAATATGAGATAACAAATCAACATAATATTGCAGAAAACTGTTAATTCGCTACTGAATTCTCACTGTGTTACTAATGACGTATTGCTATATGTGTATTAATGCATTCATTGGGGCACGTTAAAGCAGCAGCATAAACAAAAATATATCCATTATCTCAAAGGAAGGATAGTATAAAGCTTGCATCTGCCACAAGAAACAGAACAAACTAGCATTGTTAAAGGGTCTGTAACAAAAAAAGTAAAATGATTAATATACAATTCTTGTTTGAGAAAAAGTTTATGCCATAAGGTTGCAGGAAAGCCATGATTAAACAAAAAAAGTGGACCATATCCCAACAGGCCTGCTTCAGGCTTAAAGAGATGGTTCTCCTTTAAGTTAACGTTATGTATGTTATAGAATATAACAATTCTAATCAACTTTTCAATTGGTCTTATTTTTTTATATATATATTTTAAATATGTGCCTTCTTCTGACTCTTTTCAACTTTCAAATGGAGGCCACTTTTCATCTAATAAAAAATGCTCTGTAAGGCTACACATTAAGGGGGTTATTTATCAAAGTCCGAATTTATTTTAAAATTTTCTGCTACAAACTCCGATCAAATCCGCTTCAGTTTTTTACGCTTATTTATTATTACTTTTTCCACAAAATTTGCTTTGCGATAAAAAATCAATCAAATCGATTTTTTTATATTTTTTTCATCCGATTTTCAACATTTTTTCAGAATTTCCACTCTAAAACTTTGAAAACTTTGCAGTATGAAACCCATTGCACATCAAAAAATCATTAGGACTTCTCCCATTTACTTATATGCAACCTCAACAGGTCTGAGATGCCAGATTTTCAGATAAGGACTTTTCTATCTAAGTTTATAAAAATAATCATAAATGTTTCGTGATTTTTGCATTCAGAGTTTAGTAAATAACCCCCTAATTGTTATTGCTACTTTTTATTTCTGATATTTCTATCCAAGACCTCTCCTATTCATATATCAGTCTCTTATTCAAACCAATGCATGGTTGCTGGGTAATTTGGATCCTAGCAAACAGATTGCTGAACCAATTAGTTAAGGGACTGAGAGAAAGCAGGCAAAAAGGCAGAACTTGCTGCTAAGTGCTCTTTATTGCACATTAGTGTGCAATAAAGAGCACTTAGCAGCAAGTTCTGCCTTTTTGCCTGCTTTCTCTCAGTCCCTTAACTAATTGGTTCAATTCCTACACCTGGAGGGTGTCTTACTGAGATTGAGAGCACAGCTGCCAAATCCCCAGTCATTTCAACAAATGTTCAGAACCAGATTGCTGAGTTGCTGAATAAAAAGCGAAATAACTCAAAAAACCACAAGTAATAAAAAAATGAAAAACAATTGCAAATTGTTCCAGAATATCACTCTCTACATTATACTAAAAGGTGAACAACCCCTTTAAGTGCTATCAATTAGCTAATTCCAGGCCCAGACTGAAAGATATAGGCCCTGGCATTTCAGGTACACAGAGGCCCAAACTACCTGAAACAGGCCAAATAAATAGTGACCGGCATCTTACAGCAGCCCCTCTGGCATTTGGACCTGGCTCATTTATATGAATTATTTTAGATTCAAATAAATGAATGAATCCCCCCTCCAGGGGGACTGGAGCAATGGGGATTGGGCGCATGGGAAATTTAAAAAATGATTGTATCTCCAGCACATCCCCAGTGTTTTGAACCAATGTGGGTGTGGTTGTGCAGCATGCCGCCCCCCTAAAATCCTGCCGCCCTAGGCCCGGGACTAGGTGGCCTTTACACAAATACGGGCCTCATGAGTGTAAGGCTCCAGTTAATAGTTCACCTTGAATGTTAAAAATGCCAAAGCACATAAAAGATTAAAGTGTCCTGCCCTTATTACCTCCACCAAGACAAGAAATCTGACCTCTGAGTCTCCAATCATTCAGCCAGCCACAGTGAAGACTCATTGACAAGTGAGAAAGGCAATAATCTATTTTATATTGACGGCATATGACAAATAAAGCCAGAGGAGAGGCTGAACACTCTAGGGCTCCATGAAGGAAAACAGTGACGGGTGGAGATAAAATCCTTTCACAGCTCATTTAGTTCAAATATAGCCACCTGGGTGGTGAATTGGTTCAACACACCATCCCAGGCATTTTTGTATAAAATGAGATCACTAACAGGCATCCAATACAAGGGTTCCTGCAAGGCATTAATCAATAAGGTTTGAGCTGTCAAAACTGCCAAGCTTAGAAAACTGGAATAAATACAAAAAAACAGAATTTCTTCTGGAAATGTTTTGTAATAATGGGATTTAGATTTAACAAATTCAATATGGTGGCTAACCCATTGTATGCCAAACATTTTCTGCATTAATTGTGCCACAGTTTGCCTAATTTACCAGTAATAGGAGCATATATATATACTGTATAATATGTATTTAACTATCTCATCGCTCTTTGGTCAACATGAAATGAAACAAACATCATATTTATATTTCTTTTTAAATTTCTTTTGTTCCCTTTCTTGTATGACACAGTGGTTGTGTCTGCAAGCTTGGCATTCTATGTTGCTTCCCGAAAATGCCAGCTGAATCATTGTTTAAAGGGAGAGAAAAAAGGAACAAAGGGTTTTATCAAAATAAGTCCTTGCACTCCTATCAGAATAAAAAGAAAGAGAACGTACCTTAAGTTTAACTGAGAATATATTTTACACTACAGAGTGAAATAAAAGTATAATATTTTGCTGTATTCAGTAAACACTGGTGAATAGTAAAGTGATTTATCAAGGTTCCAATTTGAATTTTTGCCACTATTTTTGTGCACAAAACTTACAAATTCAAATTATATTTTCAAATGTCTAGTATTTCTAAAAGTGATACTGATACTAAAAATTTTATTTTCAAAATGTTAATCTTCATCAAAAGTTACCTAATCGTCATGTTGATTGTTTTTCACTGATAGTTCTGCTTTTGTAAGTAATTGTTACTTGAAGTTCCTAAACCTGACTGTTTTGCCAACCTGACTGTCCCTTCTTAACCTGTCAGTTTCTAATGCTAACAGACTACTCTGCCACAAATTTGGCAGCCTCCTCATAGAGGAACAGGGTAGTAAGAAAGGTAATGTAAAAGCATCAGGCAAAATTATAAATAGCATTCAAAGATAATGTTTTGATAGATAATAAAAAAGGTTGGGGGGCGTGGCTATGTGAGGGAACGGAGCAGATGTGTCTGGCTGGAGCTCCGCACCTAACCCATCCTGAAATATACCCAGCGTCGATTTCTTACTGCAATAATGAGTGGACACTGCATCGTAAACTCCACTTATCTCGACCATATGAGCGGTAAGCGCTTGAGGCGATCCCAAAGGGCACCGCGACTCTCTAAAAAACAACAACGCAACAGCGGGCCGGACGCCATCTTGGGTATGATGGAGACACCTCCAGGAGTGGCGTCTCCACCGTCAGCGGCAGGGGCTTTCTATGCCAACTTGGTACAGCAGAAAGAACTCTCACCGGAGTCCACTATGCTGCTTAATGCTATCCGTGAATCCCAGGCGGCCCTCTCCTCCAAAATGGACGACCTCCGTATGGAGATCCAGGCTGAGGTCTCCATATTTCGGGCAGATCTGGATAAGGTGAGAGAGTGGGTGTCGGAAGCTGAGTGCCGCGTGAGGGATGCGGAAGATACTCTCGCACGACAACAGCCGATGGTGGCGGAGTTGCAGCGACAAGTGAAGTTGCTAAACCAAAGGGCAGAAGACGCTGAGAACCGCTCGCGGAGAAACAACGTGCACATTATGGGTTTGCTGGAGGGAGCAGAGGGGCATTCTCCAACTGATTTTATTGAAGCTCTGCTTAAAGATGTCTTGGCGCCCATTACTTTGTCTGCTGCCTATACTGTGGAAAGGGCCCATAGGATCCCCACGCGGCGCATACCAGGTGAGACGCCGCGGCCCTTTATCCTACGCGCAGCTCGAAAAAAAGGCGAAGTTCATTTTCTCAACGCTACGCTGCACTTCTATCCTGATTTTACTGCGGAGATTCAAAGGCAACGCCGCACTTTCCAAGATGTTAAACGAAGACTACGTGAGAAAGAAATTAAATACAGCATGCTTTATCCCAGCAGACTGCGGGTAATCGATGGAGCGGGTACCCGCTACTTTACAGATCCGACAGAAGTCAGCCAATGGATCGACAATCACCACCGCTAGGGCCGGATGGCCCCTTGTCTGATGCACTTTGCGCAGTAAGGCTATTTGCAGGACTGTGACAACATACGGGGTAAGACACATTGGAGCCCCAGCCACCATGAAGAAGTTTTGGTTACACCTTAGATAGTTACGGTGTGCCTCCTTAGTTAGTTAGACAGGTTTGGGGATTAGGACCTCCGTTTCGGTTCGGCAGGTCAGGGTGGGGGGGGGAGTTAGTGGGATTTGGCAGCTAGGTCTGCCTATACGGGCTGATTTATAGTCCTATGCTTGATTTGACTATGGGGATTCCCATGTATGATGTGATGACATGTGTAATAATGCTTCCCATTGTATATTTTTTGTTTGGTATAACCTTTCTATGCTTTTTCTGTCTCTCCTTTCTTTCTCCCTCTATTCTCTTTTCTTTCTTGGAGTGTTGGAGGGGAATTAGATGTGTTGGCAGTCGGACGGTTCCTATTTGCACTGTACACCTATGGCGTCTCTGAAACTACTTACTTGGAATGTACGGGGATTGGGCACTAAAGAAAAAAGAGCTTTAGTGTTCCAGTTTGTGAAAAGGCACAGACCGGATGTTCTTGTGCTCCAGGAAACCCACCTCTCGGGGCAAAAAATTTTAGCACTTAAACAGGCCTGGGTAGGGAGAACCTTTCATGCCACATACTCCACCTATTCTCGGGGAGTGGCGATCCTGGTGCACAGGAATATTGATTGTCAAATAGAGAAGGTTAAACAGGATCACCATGGGAGATACATAATTGTCCAGGCCCGATTTAATGGAGTTAGGCTTTTATTGGCCTCTATCTATGCCCCCCCTGCTGTTGAACACCAATTCCTACCCCACCTTGTAACACTTCTGGCAGACATGGTCCCGTCTCCTATTTTACTGTTGGGGGATTATAATGCAGTTTTGAACCCAGCAATTGATACGACTACTGGCTCGCACTACAGCAAGCTGCCTCTAAAGGGCTGGGCGGATAGCAGTGCCTTTATTGAGGCATGGAGGTGGAAACACCCGAATACGAGGGAATACTCCTGTTACTCGGCCACACATAAGTCGCATTCCCGCATTGATCTGGCCTTTGTATCTCCAGATATTCTAGCCAAATTGTCTTCAGTGGAATACTTGCCTAGGGGCATATCGGACCACTAACCCCTGACGCTCACATTGGTCCTACGGGCCGAACCTATTGATAAGATTTGGAGGCTCCCTTCACACTGGATAGGTACCACTACCACCGAACCCATAGTTCAACCTGCTTTAGTGCAATACTGGCAGCTTAACCTGGGTACTGCCGATGCATTTGTAGTCTGGGAAGCGTTTAAAGCAACAGCAAGGGGGGTGTACATATCAGGAATCAGCCAGGCAAAAAGGACATTGGGTAACACAATTGGCTCCTTGGAATCAGACACCGCAGCTAAAGAACAGGTGTATCTAGCTGACCCCTCTGATGTGAATAGGAATGACTGGTTGCAGTCCTCTCGCTTACTTGCACTGGCCAATGTCGAACAGGCACGGGCATACATACAGAAGCAATCGCATAGGCTTTTTGAAATGGGGGACAAAGCTGGCAAGCTTTTGGCCATGCTGGTGCGAGACGAGTGTAATACGGCTTCCATTCCCTGTATTGAAAATAATGCTGGTGAGTTGATAACCCAACCTCGATGCATTGTGGATATATTTCGGCAGTTTTATCAAGAACTATATTCCTCGAAGGTGACATGCTCTGATGTACAGTTGCTTGAGTATCTGGGAACCGTCCCACTGCCATACCTTTCTGATGCTACACAAGAACGGTTAGATGCGCTTATAACGCAGTCGGAAGTAGAGCAGGTAATTAAATCGCTACCTACAGGTAAGGCCCCTGGCCCTGACGGCCTCCCGGGTGAGTTTTACAAACAACATCTCTCGTTGGTGGTGGGGCCACTCACGGAGATATTTAACGATGTTGCTCTGAGGGGTGCAGTGCCTGAGTCCATGTCCCGTGCATATATTTCCATTATCCCTAAGAAAGGCAAAGATCCGCGAAAATGTGCTTCATATAGGCCTATTTCGCTTATAAACTGCGATGCCAAGATTCTAGCTAAAGTGTTGGCAAACAGGCTTAAACCATTTATGCAAGATTTAGTCCACCCGGACCAAACTGGCTTCATTCCCTCTAGGGCAACTGACATCAACATTCGGAGGCTTCTCACTCATCTACAGGTAAGGCATGACAATGCCGGCTCCCGAACCATTGTGGCATTAGATGCAGAGAAAGCCTTCGATTCAGTCGAATGGGCCTTTCTGTGGCAAACCTTGAAGCGATATGGTTTTGGTCCCAGATATGTGGGGTGGATTCAGGCACTGTACCACTCACCGGTAGCTCAGATTAGGGCAAACTCTATGCTCTCGGTCAGTTTCAATTTGGGGAGGGGTACCAGGCAGGGCTGCCCCCTCTCTCCTTTTTTATTTTGTTTGGTGATTGAGCCGCTTGCAGAACTAATTCGTAACTCTGCTGGGATCACGGGATTGAAAATTGGTACTCTGACCGAAAAGATATCGTTGTACGCTGACGATATGTTGATATACCTTGAAAACCCTGGCCTGGCCCTTGATGTCCTATTGGGGATTATAACTGAGAATGGGAAATACTCTGGGCTTCGAGTAAACTGGCATAAATGTACATTGTTTGCCTTGGATCAGGCGGCCAAAAGACAGTTATCTCCGGATTCTCCGTTACAATGGGTTGACACCTTTTTGTACCTGGGGATTTGGATAACTCAAGAGATTACCCGCTACAAGGCAGTCAATATAGATCCTATTACTGCAGATATGGCCGCCAAATTTGCCCAATGGGAATTTTTGCCATTGTCATTATACGGTAGGATCAACTTATTAAAAATTAAGTATGTTCCTAAATTTCTCTATATGTTCAGGAATTCTCCTATTTGGTTTACCAAATCCTTTTTTCAACAAGTGAACTCAGCTATTTCCTCCTTTATTTGGGCCAAACGGGTTCCCAGAATAAGTATGGCGACACTGCACAGGTCCACTCAGGCCGGGGGTCTTGCCGTCCCTAATTTGTACTTATACTACTTGGCTGCTTTATTGGTAACGGTGCGATGGTGGTTTGAATCTGACTGCAGCAATGCATCCTGTACTTTAGAAGCAGGGATACTGGGCTCGAGGGAAGCCTTGAGGCTTTTGCCTTATAGAGGGAAGGAGGCACACCCACAAGCTACCCACTCTATGAACACAACCGTCAAAGCCTGGCAGCTGGCTCAAAAACTGTTGACTCCCAAGGGTCTGACCTACTACTCACCTCATGCTCCGCTGTGGTGTAATAAGATGCTCCCACATTTTCTCACTAACCTGGATTACAAATTTTGGGCAGGCAATGGGCTCAGATATGTGAAAGATTTGTATAGTGAGGGGGAGCTAAAAAGCTTTCTGGAGCTCAAGGCCTCTTGTCCAACACAGCATGTTACACAGTTTCGGTATGGCCAACTTCGTCACGCTGCTCAGGCGCAATTCCCTGATCCACAGTCTACTATTGTAGCTACCTCTTTGGAAAACGCTCTGCAACTTCAGGCAGTCGCCAAACCTCTCTCTGCCATTTACCATATCCTGTTGGCACCTGAAGAGAAACGCCCGCTTAAATGTTTCCAGAAATGGATCAGGGACATTGAGAATTTGGACGAAGAGTCCTGGGAACTGATTATGCGCCACATGTTAACCACCACAACTTCGGCTAGAGACAAGTTGATACAACTGAAGTTTATGCATCGTTCTTACCTCACGCCGGTGCGCCTTCACCATATGGATCCTACCAGAGATCAGAACTGCACCAGAGGCTGTGGGCACCCGGGGACATGGTTCCATGTGGTGTGGACGTGCCCCAAACTGACTCGTTACTGGACTGACGTTTTCTCCTTTATTTCTAAAGTTCTGGTTTTCCCTATACAGCCCCAGCCCAGCCTAGCGCTGCTGGGATGCATGGGTGGAGATGTGAGTTCAATTGGCTGTCGGACTTTGCTCCAGCTGCTGATGTTCTATGCTAGAAAAATGATTGTTCTTCGGTGGAATAAGTGTGAAGCGCCCAAACTGGAGGACTGGAAGGACCTTGTCAATAAAGCCCTCCCTTACTATAAAGCAGTATATATGTCTAGAGGATGCATGGACAAATTTATAGCTGTCTGGATGCTATGGGTTTTGAACCCTGACACTAATAGCCCACGTGTTTTAAAATGATGATCTGTGCTAGCGCCACTAGACTCTAGTGTTGTCTACTGTTCACCCCCTCCACACTCCACACCCTCTTTGACTCTCTTTCTCTCTTTCTTTCCTCTCCCCTCTTTCTTTTTTCCTATATTGTTTTTTACTGATTATGTATAATTTTTTGTTTCTTTCATGGAACAATGTCTGTCTTGGTTTTTTGTGTGTGAGAAAACCAATAAAAATACTTTAAAAAAATAAATAAATAAATAAAAAAGGTTATTTTGTGATGTATCTCTTTAAGCAAAAAAAACGAATATGTAAAAAAATCGGCATCTAAAAGCTGCCGAGTTCATGTAGAAGTCAATGGGAGTTGTCCTAGGCAATGTCCAGGCCATTTTTTAAATTCGAGTTTTAATAAATCCGAGTTTTGGAAATTTCACAATTGTATTCAAAGCAAGTTGTTTACATTGGGATTTTTTTTTTATAACTAAGCAAACATTTGAAGTAGAGTTTATCCAAAGATGAAAAAAAAACATAACCTCACAAATTAATTTTGAGAAATAGACCTTTTAGTTGCAGTATAGGTATAGGACCTGTTATCCAGAATGCTTGGGGTCGGGGGCTTTCCATAATTTGGATCTCCATAACTTAAGTCTTCTGAAAATCATTTAAACATTAAATAAACCTAATTGGATTATTTTGCCCCCAATAAAGATTGGTTATATCTAGTGATGGGCGAATTTATTCCCCAGGCGCAAATTCACAGCAAATTCCCGCAATTCGCCGCTGACGAATAAATTTGCAAAACCGCTGCAAAAATTTGTCAGCGTCCAAAAAATAGACGCATCAGCATCCTATAGGATCACATGATCATGGTGTTAAGGTACACATCTAAATACTACTGTATATTTGCTCTATAATTTGGATCATTTGTCAGCACTCATGTACTGTACGTATACAAAGAAATTCAAAATAACAACTTATTTCTGCTCTGTGTGCTATTTGAGTTTGGCATGCAGCCACAAGTTTCCTAAATAGTACAGCAGTAAATGATAAATAGAATCATATATCATTTCTATAAACATGGTACAAATAAAAGGATGAATTGATAAGGGAGATTCCCATAAAACCCAGTGGATATAATGAAAGTAAACAATGCTGGTTGCTATGCATAATGAGCCCTGGTGATGTTTAGCAGTGAATAGTGCAACTGCTGAATAATGAGTATAATAAATGCTGCGGGATTTTTATTATCAAAACAAAGTAGAACTGTTTACAATTACAAACAGCTTTTATAAACAATAAAACATATTTTCATAAATGGTTTTATTGCTAAGTGTGGGTTATTCTAGAATTCTATACTATATAATTTCCTCTATGTTACCATGTAGTATGGCCGTTTGAGTTGTGCCATTGTCTTTTCTGTTATTTCAGTTGGCGATATTACACTGAATACAATTTTAGTCTCAAAGGCACAGATTTCCTACCCAACAAATCTGTATTATGTCTGTAGGAAAATATGTTTCCCTCATTTTGCATCCCAACTTGCCTCATTATTTTACTTTCTGATCCTCAAATGAAAAAAATATACTTCAGTTTATAAGCGATAGAGTAGAATACCTAAAGGGAGACTATACCCCTGATCAACACAGATCTCTATAAAAATACATCACAATTAACAACCTATAGTTATAATGCTTTATATCAATGAAGCCTATTTGTCTTATGATAGTGCCATTGAATTATCCTAAAATAAAACACTGTCATTTTAAGTCCCTCCCTTTTCATAAAAGCCTCACAAACCAAGGTTACACAAAGATGCTAGCATTTCCCAGCAGTTTGATTTAGAAAAGTATTAACAAACTGACACATTTGAGTAGTCAGAAATATGTAGTTTTGATGGGTGTTAGTGCTCAATGAGCACTGAGCACTAACACCTGTCTGAGGTCCTTGATGTGGGGAGAAAGGATTCAGACCATTATTTTCCAGGCTAGAGCAATGGTATAAAGTGTAAAGCAGGAAACAGATCAGTATCTCATTACGAGTGGAATCTAATGGGTACCAATTTGCTCATTTGCTGCATAGTTTGTCAATAATTAATAATATATATTGAAATGAAAACATTTGCTCATTTCATTCATATTTTGTTGGAATACTCTGGGCAATAACTAACAATGGTTAATTTTTTTACCCTTATATTAAGCTTTTTTTTTTTTTTCTTTTTTACCATTTTTTTTTTCAATTGAACCATTATATTATACAGCTTTTATTTAAATGTGGATATAATAAGTATTGTATTATTGCGTCTCTAATATCTTTTGATAAGCAGCCTTGTTAATTACAGTGTGGAAATGATTGGGTAAATGCATATTTTTTTTAATTTATCTTCAATTCAGCCAAGGGGTTTGTGTAGGTTACATTGAGTAGACAGAGTGATTTCTTCTTGTTTTCACCTATTATATTCCTAACCATGTGCAGCACTCTGTACTCTGTATCATAAAAGGTATTTATCTGATATTCAATTAGTAATCACATCTCTGTTACATCAATAATGGTTTACATTTTAAATTCAAAGGGGAAACATTATTTTCAATACTATTAGTAACTTTTGCTTTCAGGAGAGGCGTATAATTACAGTGCTAGACATCCCAAAGCATGTTTGAGCATAATCATTACAATGCCAATATCGTGTAACAGGAGTTCTGGGTTCTTGTGTGCTTTAATAAGGCATTACATGGGAAAGACCAGCTATTGCAAAGCTAATTCTGCCTGGTGGATGTTGGATATATTCATTGTGTAGCAAAGTAGCATCTACTTGTAACATATCAGTAAAATGTGTATTTCATTGATCTAGTCTCAACTGTGAAATGCCTACACACAACTTCAGATTGGAGGCACAAGGCCTGTTTTGAATAAATTATAGCTGTATAATGCTGATCAAATGCAGAATTTAAGGGTAGTTTATGTATTAATACTGTTTATGTTTATTTGCATTTGATGCTTTCTGCCCCAAGGTAAATACCTTTATTTTACTTAGGACTGATTCAACAACACTGCCCTGACAGGACACATTAGCTTAGGTGTACTCTACTTTTTGCTGCAATTCAACATTTTTTGTAGGAAAATTTGTGAATTTGCGGCAAAAAGCTCACTTGTCCTTTCTATCATCAGCGCCGGCTAGTGACATTATCACTTGTGGAGCAAAATTTAAATATTTAAAGGAGAACTAAACCTTAAAATTGAATATGGCTGAAACTGCCATATTTTATATACTGAACGTATTGCACCAGCTTAAAGTTTCAGATTCTCAATAGCAGCAATGATCCAGGACTTCAAACTTGTCACAGGGGGGTCACCATCTTGGAAAGTGTCTGTGACACTCACATGCTCAGTGGGCTCTGAGCAGCTGTTGAGAAATTAAGCTTAGGGGCCGTCGCAAATTATCAAGCAGAAAATGAGGTTGGTCTGTAATATAAGATGATGTTACAGGGCTGATTATTAATTCTCATGCTAGTTGCACTGGTTTCTGTGCTGCCATGTAGTAATTATCTGTATTAATTACTAATCAGCCTTATATTGTGACATTTATATTATATATATTCAGTATATCGTGCATCAATCCCTAAGCTCAAGTGACAGCAACACAGAGCATGTGCAATGAATCAGCAGAAAAGAAGATGGGAAGTTACTGGATCATCTTTAGGGACACAGATCTTTACAGCTAAAGGGCTGTGGTTGCCTTGGGCTGGTACAGAAACACAAAACATGATGTACAACATGTATAGCTACTTCTTTAGTTAAAGGGATCCTGTCATTGGAAAACAAGTTTTTTTCAAAACGCACCAGTTAATAATGCTACTCCAGCAGACTTCTGTACTGAAATCCATTTCTCAAAAGAGCAAACAGATTTTTTTATATTCAATTTTGAAATCTGACATGGGGCTAGACATTTTATCAATTTCCCAGCTGCCCCTGGTCATGTGACTTGAGCCTGCACTTTAGGAGAGAAATGCTTTCTGGCAGGCTGCTGTGTTTCCTTCTCAATGTAACTGAAGGAGTCTCAGTGGGACATGGGTTTTTACTATTGAGTGTTGTTCTTAGATCTACCAGGCAGCTGTTATCTTGTGTTAGGGAGCTGTTATCTGGTTACCTTCCCATTGTTCTTTTCTTTGGCTGCTGGGGGGGGTGATATCACTCCAACTTGCAGTACAGAAGTAAAGAGTGATTGAAGTTTATCAGAGCACAAGTCACATGACTTGGGGCAGCTGGGAAATTCACAATATGTCTAGCCCCATGTCAGATTTCAAAATTGAATATAAAAAAATCTGTTTGCTCTTTTGAGAAATGGATTTCAGTGCAGAATTCTGCCGGAGCTGCTCTATTAACTGATTAATTTTGAAAAAATGCTTTTTCCCATGACAGTATCCCTTTAAGGTTTGGTTGTCCTTTAAAGGGGCCTTGACCTACCACTCATTGCCCTGGTCTATTTTCAATAGTTCCTGGGTGCATTCTAAGTCTGTTTAAAATGTTTAATCTGTGTTTTTAGATACAGCAGAATATAATGAAGCCTTTCTTGCCTTTTAATATATTTATTGATTAAAGTCAACATAATCATCTACAAAAAGTGTTTTTTTTAACAAAGTCTAATAATATAATAATATTCATACAATAGATATTTTAAGACTAATAATTAATATGATAATCCCTGTTTTTTTTTTAATTAATTGGAAAACCCAGCAGTGGTTATTAAGAACATTTTTTTGATTTTGTTCTCCATTGATTTTGTAATATGCTTTACTATAAAGATTTATGGAAATGTACTATATTTTTAACTTGAGTACTTGATCAAACAATCTCTAATTCTCAAGAATAATAAAGTAACCACTTGTAAACGCTCACTCTAAAAGACTGTTTAAAATGTTACTTCCTACTAAATACTTGTACCCTAAATGGGATTAAAATAGTCACATCTTTGATGGAGAAGGACCTGGGGGTGCTTGTGTATAATGAACTTGGCTGTGGCAAGCAGTGCCAGACAGCAGTCGCAAGGGCCAACAAGGTATTGTCCTGTGTTAAAAGGGGGTATAGATTTCCAAAAGTATAACCAACTCGCCCTCCTCACCATGCATGTGTGAGCGAGTTGACTGGGAATGAGCGGCAGTCAGCAGCAAGCTGATGGTGTGGGAACCAGTTCTCGGACTAGGGGTATGTACCTAGCACCTTAATGTGGCACCTTAGACACGTGACTCTTCTGCCTACCCCTAGTTCTAGTTCTGAGGTGGGTCAAGAACATTTATAAAGGATCACTGCTGACCTTGCAATAAAACGGTTTTATACCTAAAGATAAAATCTCCACTCTTCTAATTTTAAGGAAAGCCCTTGTACTGATGAATAAAGCACTTCTTCTCCAGTAAAACAAAGCCAAACTTTTCAACCATTTTTCATAAATGAAATCTTCTATAGTTGTTCTCCTCTGAATTCTGTTACAATAATGTCCTTCTTGAGTACTGAAAGGAGAAGGAAAGTTACGGAGGCATTTTATTGCCAATAGATTAGCTGCAATAGTGCAAGCTAGAATGCTATATTTATTCTGTAGAATGTTTTACCATACCTAAATAAAAAGCTTTAGAAACTCTCTGTTTGTTTAGGATAGGAGCTGCAGTATTAACATGGTGTGACATCACTTCCTGCATGAGTCACTCTCTGCTCTGGGCTCAGATTACAGCAGAGAAGGTAGGGGGGGGGGAGGAAGAGGAGCAAACTGAGCATGCTCTTGCCCAGGGCAATGAAGTTTAAGCTGAAGGCAGGAAGCCTGATACTAAAGCCCATGAGTACACAATAGAAGGAAAGAAATGCTGTGTTTCTTTTGACAGGGGACTCAGAGCAGCACTACTTTGGGTGTTTACTGGTATATTTAGATGGACCTTTCTGATAAGGCTTACTTAGTTTTAACCTTTCCTTCTCCTTGAAGGAACAATATTACATTGTGAGATGTGGATTTTTATTCTTATTGGTGCGAATTGTTTTGCTCTTTGCACTTTTACGGCATCCCCCTATTTGAATGCAAGCATTCTGTTATCAGGGTAAGAGAGATTGACCTTGTTGTGGAGAAGTTTTCTCTTAGTATATCTGTATTCATACATCCAAATATACTGTTATGAATTTATGTTAGTAATAGAGGAAAAAAGCCAACCCTTAATCAGTAAACATGGATAATAGGACCTCACCTTGACATTTTACTCCATCTCAAACCTTGTTCACAGATCATAGGTTTTTTTCATAGCTTATAGACTATGAAACATAATTTATACTACTAACATTTTCATTGTACCCACAGCAGCCTTGTATATATGAGACAAATGATTTTCTTTAAGCAAGGCCTATAGAAAGTCCTATATAATTCAGCTGTTAATGCTAAACATTATAGTATATGTTCATATGAGTACAAAGAAAAGAGAAACAGATTTGAGAGTTAAAGTTTACTCAGAAAAAAAAATTAAGAAGCAGAATGTTAACTGTGGGAAATAGTGATTCCAGGGTGACTTGCTGTGAATTGAGCAGCTGGAACCCTATTAAACATATGTTAAATGATCAACTAACTTTTAGAACAAGTTCACTAAATGTTATGAAGCTGAGGGCTTGGACATCATATAGACTGTCAAGATGAGTGGGTTTTACGCAGCAGATGCTTAATTGGCTGATTAGGCTGCTAATTAGGTTATTTCAAAATCTTCTAGCAAACAATGAGTGGCACAACAGCCAATGTTAATATTTTCTGATGGAAACAAGCTAGAGTAAAGTTTTGAACAAATTGAGATGACAAATCCGGGCACAACTTTTTGAGATCATGTGCTTATTGCCGCTTAAAGGAGAAGGAAATTCCCTGGGCACAAAAACCCTCCCCCTCCCCTGTGTTGCCCCCCCTCCCCCCTGGCCTACCTGTCCCGCCAGGCAAATGCCCCTAACTTGTTACTCACCCCTCTGCGCAGGTCCAGTCCACGGAGTTCACAGGCGCCATCTTCTCCCAAGCGGTCTTCTTCCTGCTTTGCCCGGCGTTTTTGGCGCATGCGCAGTAGGTGCATTTCACCTGTAAATTGGGTTCTATTAGGAAGTGTTTGAAGGTGTCGTAATCTTTTGGTGCAAACATTTTCAGTTTTATTACATTTACTGCGCGTTGGCGCAAACTATAAAATTCGCAAACAGTCTTTCGCTGTCGGAAGTGGTCGCTAAACAGTTTCCGGGTTTGCAAAAGCTATATTAAATTCGCACAAGGCAAAATTTGTTCACGCAAAGGCATAATTTTTCACATTGTTTTTCCATTACCAACTTTTATTACATTCCCCCAATAATGTTTAATAGACACATATGCTGTATGCTTGTCATAGACATGCTACGAACACAGGGAAATCGCAGCAGCCATAATTATACTTTATTGACCTAATTTTTTTTTTTAATTAAAGAATTCAATTATTAGGCATATGTATGAGGGCAGAGATGGAACAATCCTCTACCTGTACCTGTACTTGTATAAGGTTTAAAGAAGAAGGAAACCCTTTCGGTGCAAAACCCCTCCCCCGTAGGCCCCCTCCCCCGGGCAAATGCCCCTAAGTTGCTACCTACCCCTTGGTGCAGGTCCTCTCCCATGGAGTTCGCAGGCGCCATCTTGTCCCGTGCGGTCTTCTTCCTGGATTCCCCTGGAATTTGGCGGCACATTAGGAGCATTTGCTGGTTCAGCTCTACTGCGTATGTGCCGAAAGTCACAACGTTTTCCGCAACTTTGTGACTTTTAGCGCATGCACAGTAGATTTTTTTTTTTTTATAAAATCGTACTTTTAGAAAATCATGAATTTTTCAGAATTTATTAAAGAATTTATTAAAGTTATTAAATTTATTCCAGAGGATGGAAAACTTAGAATCTGAAAATCCAGCAATCCAGCATCTCAGACCTGTAGAGGTGCATATAAGTCAATGGGAGAAGTCCCAATGATTTTTTTGATGTGTGCTGGGTTTCATGCAATACTCCGAAGTTTGAGTGAAAATTTCGAAAAAATCTTGAAAATCGGGGGGGAAATCCGAAAAAATTGTGAAAATCAGATTTTTTTCTCTGACAAAGCAAGTTTTCGGGAAAATGTGATAATAAATAAGCGTAAAAAACCCAAGCGGATTTGATCGGAGTTTGTAGCAAAAAATATTGAGATAAATTCGGACTTTGATAAATAACCCCCTAAGATTATTATATAAAAGGATATCAATTAGCATCTTGCCCCATTAAGTACAAATTCATAGAAATGAGTGTGTTATCCATGAACCCTTATTATGCAGGTAAATAAGGTTTGAGTAATTGCAGAATTTTTAACTACTGTTCTGATTCTAATGGGCTAAGGAAACCTAAGTAACAGAATGAGTTACTACAGGAGACACGCCACTTAGGAGGACGATGTTATCTGTAATGACGAATGACAACTTAGTAGCATCAGCAATTGATGGAAGTGAGAATCAATTGATTTATCAATAAGAGAGAGGTTAATCTTCCATTACCCCAGACTGACACCTATTGTTTTAGTACTTAAGCAAGTGTAGTGTAGTCAATTATGCCATATTATAGACACCAAGTGCATGCATTATAAACAATGTTTCAATCAAAGTATCTGACTGGCTTCATTTTATGTCTGCCAGTTATCAGGACCTCAGGGAATTCACCACTCGAAGAGAATATAGTGAATATAATGTATAGTTAGCTGAATTATTATCACTAGCCATAGCTAGAAAACCTGATGTTTTAATGGCGGCAGTGATACGTAAATGCTCATAATAAAATCTTTTTTTGTTTTCTACACTAAAGTTTGAATTGGGGGACAATAGAAATTGAAAATAAATTATTAAAAGATATTGAACCCTAAAGGTTTTGCATAGTGAAAGGAAATTCATTTGCTAGACATAGGTCAATGTCCTTTGTGTTTAGGTTATAAGCAAATTATGATCTATTTCTTTCTAGTGCTTGCTCTCTGCCATGAATAGCTCTTTATTTAGACCCATCAGTCAATAAAGATGAAAGCTCATTGTTTTTAATATCAAAGGACACTTTGCATCTGCTGAAAGGATCTATTTCAGCAGGGGAAGGCTTGTCCCCTGAAATGCTTTAACATTCTGTATATGAATAAATGGTTTAAATAACCCTTTACAACTTATGTGTGTGCAACTCCTGTCTTTAACATATTATTGTATGGTCCCATATACAGTATATCTATACATACTGTAGTTATCATAAAAGGGAGTATATTATGCAGGAGAGTATATGTGCAACGGCAATCTAAGTATCTATCTTGCAAGTACAGTCAGTTTCCGTGTTTGCCCTGTTTAGCTCAAGAAATATAAAAAAAATAGATTAAATCATTAGGCAAAATAAATGTTCAGCACAAGCTGATTGAGCTCATGCTAAAAATGGTATACTGCTGCTTGAAAAGCCTCTGCTCCTGTGTAAATAATAGAAACTTGGGTAGCCTTTCTTCATACTTCCCCTTTATCAGCCTCTCTGCTTTTTGTATAATTCCCTTTTTAGCATTAGAATCAAAACTGCATGTTGTAGCTGGAACCTTATCAGTGCATTGTAATTACTAGTACAGCTTTGGTATCTGTTTAGTGATGGGCGAATAAATTCACCTGGCGTGAATTCGCTGCGAATTTTCGCATTTCACTGCCTGCGTCAAAAAATTTTGGACACGGGTCTGCAAAGTCGCACGCGTCAAAATTGCCGCGCGTCAACACAATTTGGACGACCATTGACTTTAACGCCAGCGTCAAAATTTTCGGACGCACATCCAAAATTTTTCACTGTTTCGTGAAATTCGCCCATCACTAGATCTGTTATCTGGAAACCCGTTATCCAGAAAGCTCCGAATTGCAGAAAGGCTGTATCCCAAATACTCCTTTATTATCAAATTATCCAGATTTTTAAAATTGATTTCCCTTTTCCGTATAATATTAAAAAAGTACCTTGTACTTGATCCAAACTACAATATAATTAATCCTAATTGGAAGCAGAACCAGCCTATTGGGTATCTTTAATGTTTACGTGAGTATCTAGTAGAAAAAGGCATGAAAATCCAAATTACAGAAAGATCTGTTATCCAGACAACCCCAGGTCCTGAGCATTCTGAATAACAGTTCCCATACCTGTAGCCCAAAGCAGTAATTACTAGTACCCCCAAATCCTTTCAGTTCAATTGAGTTGTTCAAGCATACCAGGGAAAAGAGAGTTTATGTAGGAGCTACATTATTGTTTCCCAGTATGAATGTATCTTGGGGGAGCTCCACATAATGTGGGTGAGATTGACCCCCCCCCACCAGTTGACCGCATCAGTTGATGGGAAAATGAGGGAACATTTTGAGCAATGCGATAACAGGTATGGGACTTGTTATCCAGAAAGGACCTGGGGTTTTCTGGATAAGGTATCTTTATGTAATCTGGATCTCCATACCTTAATTCTACTGAAAAATCATTTAAACATTAAATAAGCCCAATAGGATTATTTTACCTCCAGTAAAGATTGATCATATCTTAATTGGGATTTTGTGGGATAAATTATTCTGATCTAGTGCAAAAGTTGTTCAAATTGTGTGTCTGTGTCCTGTGGCATCTGTGACAAGTTGAGTGCTAAGGAAATGTTGACTTTGATACAAGCCGAGGCTATTTAACGAAATTGATTCATCTCCAAAAATATTTTCTTTACTTTTAAGTTTCCTACCATCCATCACCATCACCCAATGGGAATTGAGTCCAATGTTTACAGTATGTTGGCCAAGTTCAGGAGGGAAGCCCCTATTATATATATATATATATAATGTTGCTGTTCCTTAAATTACTATAACAATTCTTTATATTTGAGTTATCACCTGTTTTAGTCGCACTTTACAAATGTTCATGCCTTAATTATTTAATACTAATAGATTTGATATATCTGAAGAAATGATTCACTTCCAGACACCATAAAGTATGTCGTTTGATTGATAACGATCCCTGCAGAGCGCCCCGGGCTATTGTGTGTCTGATATATTAACACCATGTTTGGATCATTGCAGTGAATTTGTTTTTGTACAAAGAGGCTATTGATGCATTAAAACATCTTAATAACAGCATATAATAGATATATTCTTTGATATTCAAGTGTTGCTGTTAATATAAACATGACTCGTTTAACAAATCCAAGGGCAGTGAGACCATAATGTAACTCTCTGTTAGAATACAATTGTATTGCCATTGATACAATTTCCTTTACTTTTTTATATTTAGCTTCTTTTCATATTTATTTTCCAGCCTTTTTTTCTAACCACTGAATGGTTGTTAGAGTAATATGGATCCTAGCAACCAGATATCTGCTGGATTTCCAAACTGGGAGGTGCTAAACAAAGCCAAATAATTAATTCTAAAAGTTGAAGGTGAACTTCCTCTAATGTTTAGGTTGACAGTTAGGCCCAGATACCCCAGATTTATGAGTGTAACTAGCAATTCAAGCAGCAAACAGTTAAGTTGAAAGGTGTTTCATAGATGCTGAATAGTGCTCAGAAACATTTCCCTAGTGAACAGTTCAGCTTGTCAACCATTTGATTGCCACCATGATCTAAACATGTCACATAACCAGGTAGTACACCGTGTTATTGATAAGAGAAGTAGGGGTGGTCTGAGTTAGGACCCTTAACCATCAATTATTAAATTTAGAGTGAGTAGTCCAACAGAAAAATATGTTCAAATAATGGAATTGATTTTATTTTATATTTATATATTTATTAAATATTTATTTCTATGTTTATAGTCCTCTAGCACGGCAATACTTATTCACACATTTAAATAAGCAAAGGTGAATGGAAGGAGGAAAATCAGTAGCGGGGGACCGTTTTCCGGATAATGGATCTTTCCGTAATTTGTACCTTTGTACCTTAAGTCTACTAGAAAATCATTTAAATATTAAATAAACCCAATAGGCTGGTATTGCTTCCAATAAGGATTAATTATATCTTAGTTGGGATCAAGTAGAAGCTACTGTTTTATTATTACAGAGGAAAAGGAAATCATTTTTAAAAATGTTGATTATTTATATAAAATGGAGTCTATGGGAGTCTTTCTGGATAATGTGTTTCCAGATATGGGATCCTATACCTGTATGTTACTCATTGCTGCTTGATAATGCTTGATAGTGTGTTTTAAGCTATGACACTTATAAGAGCATCAAGCAATCTGAAATCGAATGGTCGCATTTAACAGAAAATAAACTACTATTAAAAAAAACACATGCTCTCTGTGACCTTGGCCAAGTCATTGAGGTGTCCCAGCACAAGCATAGTGTAAAGTACTTAGAGCCCTACTCTATATAAATCACAGATGATTTTTTTGAACCTAGCTCCTCAGATATCTGTAGTAAATACATGCTTCCAAGTGGCAGAGAGTGCCCAGGATCGGCACTGACTAAATTCTACTTTTGTGCTGGCTCTTAATAAACAGTGATGTGAAGGAGCACTCTAATGTTAAACAAACTACAGATGAAAAATGAGCTGCTTGATGCTAATTCCCTGGCAAGAGACACCTGTCTCTATGTAATCAATGAGAGTCATTAGAGTTATTTTCTCTAATCTCTCTTTTATTCCATATTTAATCATATGCATGTGGATCTCTGGACTGAGGATGGGGATGACACAGAAAGTAAAATACCATGCATATAATACATCTCATTGAGAAAAATAAGAGTCAAAACCATTTAAAGTGTCTATACAATATGAATAAAACAAGCAGTGGTGAAAGAATAGGGCTTTGGTATTAACATACTTATTGGGATGATTTCAGACACAAATTAAACGTCATACATAATCCATTTGATATTGCTGCCTTTTTCCCAGTGATTCATCAAACCACAGAGACGAATGACCAGCAATTATTGTAAATACAGTAAATGAGTGGAAGCCAACAGATGGCAAATGAATGCAAGACTGTGACAAAAGCCGAAAGCTCCGAATCCTGCTAGAATTCCTGCATTTCACGTCTTCTTCCACCAAATAAAAACAGACGAAGAACGGATGAAAACTAAAGTGAGCTTGCAACTGAATAAATATTGTATATGGAAATTCATAGAAAAAAAGAGAAAGCTTTATATGGGGAGGTTGTGTTTGTGAGTATTGGGAATTATTGTGTAACATATTCTATCTATATATTCTATCATCTTCATCTATGTATCTAATCGACATTTATTTTTAGAATAGGGCTGGTTCATACAGGTCTTATATACAGTATAGGTCTTATATATGACTGTATTAGAGATGTTGGTGCTAATGCTTGAAGTGCCCACTTTTTATTACAAATGTCCAAGGAAGCTTAATAAAGACAAAAAATGCTCTAATGCCCTAGACATGAGCCCACTCTAAAACAAATGTGGCATGCCCCTCAAATGGATGGGAAAGAAACGTTAACACGAAAAACTTCAATAGTTAGGACTTTTGAAGGCAATCCCGGTTAAAAAAATGAAAAAACGCCAGCTTTTATGACTTTTTATTTGAACACCAAATTATTAAACAAGTGAACTGCAGTTTTTAGTGGAACAAGAATGGTACAGATGTGATAAACATCAATTTCTTCAGGATATTATAATGCCAGACAGAGCTGTTAGTTACAGATCGAAGTAGTCCTTACATGGAGGTTCTATCAATAGAAGTCAAGGCTATTGTAAGTGAACTGTGGGGACTCATTCAGGTTTGGGACCCATTATCTTAAACCTGTTATCCTGAAAGCTCCAAATTATGGGAAAGCCATCTCCCATAGACTCTATTTTAATCAAATAATTCTAATTTTTAAAAATGATTTCCTTTTCCTCTGTAATATTAAAACAGTACATTGTACTTGATCCCAACTAAGATATAATTAATCCTACTGGAAGTAAAACCTTTTGGTTTAATTTAATGTTTACAAGATTTTCTAGTAGACTTAAGGTATGAAAATCCAAATTACAGAAAGGTCTGTTATCTGGAAAAACCAAAGTCCGGAGCGTTCTGGATAACAGGTCCCATACATGTACAACCAAAATAACATAATGCTTGTTGTCAGGAACACCCTGGTTCCAAACCAGGGGCAGGCTGTACAGGAACTGGAACACAAGACTTGTCGTAGGCAGATTGGCCAATGATCCAGCATCAGAAAGTTGGGGAAAAGAGCTTAAAGGGGCGATTCACCTTTGAGGTAACTTTGAGTATGTTTTAGAATGTCTAATTCCTAGAATTTTTGCAATTGGTCTTCATTATTTATATGTTATGCTTTATGAGTTATTTGCCTTTTTATTCTGACCCTTTTCAAGCTTTCAAATGGGGATCAATGACCCCATCTAAAAAACAAATGCGAACATTGGGAAAACCTTGGCAATTCAATTAGACATTGGGAAAACCTTGGATACAATTCAATTAGACATAAACAACTTTGCGGAATACAAAGTATCTCCACGTAGCTAGGTTACGGAGTCACGTGACGTTACCTTCAAATCCCCAACACTTCCGCCGTTCGGCCTCTTGACAAAGCCACGCGTTGTGGCGAAACAGCTGTCGAGGTTCGGCGCTGCACTGGACGCAGGGGGTCCCTTCTTGGACTGCATTTTGGCGTGACTGGGGGAGGCCAAGGACTTTATCTACACACAGCCGCTCTAAGGAAACACGGCCATATCCGCGAGTACAACCCGCCAGACGGTCTGTATATTTTCATTTCTTATGAGGGCTACAGAACCGTTATAAGAAGCGGTGGACCTTGCGAACATTGGGAAAACCTTGGCAACACATGTGGTGAAACCTTTACTTTTACGGCTTACCGCCAGTATCCTTTGGAGGCGAGTTAACCTTTTATTCTGGCCTATACAAGCCCCAGCACGTCCATTAAGCAATAACCCTAGGATTGGAATCTTTCAATTACCGACCCTCTAATATCAGAGACTTAGGGGTTTTAACCCCTTCTCCCTGCCAATCCGCTTTGTGCAAATCAAGTAGGGGAATATTTACATGCTGTGTTCTCAGAACATTGGAACTTTTTCTTTTAGGATCAAGATGGACTGATTCAATTGAATTCTACCGAATTATTGCATTTCAAAACGTACATGTACTATCTTGTTCCGAATTTTCCTTACAATTTTGTTATTAATATATTTGATAGCATGCTAATTTTTCCCTTTGTTGGTTAATATAACCAGTATTTGGGTTCTGGTCCTGATAGAAGGGATCCCTTCATTTCCATATGCAGCGCTGCTCATTATTTTAAATGGTTTTAACTTCACTGTTTTCAATATGGCATGGTGGTGAATAAAAATTGCTTTTTATTTTACCTTGTTACCCTTTATTATTTGTTTTTCATATAACAATTTTCAGGCCCTTGCTGTGTGGGGAGAAGTCCCTTTGGTTCTCTTTTCTTGGTTCATATGTTGTCAATTTGGTGGACACCCCAACACCAAAGGCCTGTCACCATTTTTTTAAGCCTCATCTGAGTTGTCTTGTATATATACTTAAAGCTATCTCAAAGGTGAACAACCCCTTTATTTAGCCCTTTAATGAGCTATTGCCCACAGCTGGACAGTGGGCATTGACAAGGGGGAGAACAGCCACTGCTTTATGTGGCTGAAACAGGAGGAGCAGCGGCCAATATATACAACAGGTCCTTGGTTTGAAACCAGGGAGTTCCTGGCACTTACTCTGTTCTGTAAATGCAATTATGGCTGTATTTTTAAATGATGCCCTATGGGGGCCCACTAGGAGGCAACCCTGTAACATTAGTAAAAGTTTCAGAGTAACTGACTGCACTACAGACTTTAAGGATACTTTAAGATGCAGTGCTTTATAGCATACCTCAGGCAGGTTATGAAAGCTTGAACACATTTCTGTGGTTTTTATGTGTTATTATAGTTTTGCTAATGAAGGTGAATTGCCCTTTCAGTTGTGTAAGTTCTTATCTTATCTAAAACCTTTACAAAAGTATGTTAAGTATATATTCTGGGCTCTCTGCCAAAGTTAGAAACTTTGTATCTTTTTCTGGCAGTTTAAAGCAGCAGGTCAAAGAGAAACTCGGGACATATCAGTACATATCCGGGACTGCGGCTTATGCTGTCAAAAGCGGGACTGACCCGCACAAAACAGGATGGCTGGGAGGTATGCTTTATGGGCAAATTGCATGGGAAACTGCCTGCACTCGAAATGGTCTCTGGTGGCTATACCATCTGGTTGTAACGTTGCTACAGCCATAGTGGAAAACTGCAGGGCATTTTATAAAACAGTAACCCAACCATTAAGTTACATAGTACATAGTTACATAGTTAAATTGGGTTGAAAAAAGACAAAGTCCATCAAGTCCAACCCCTCCAAATGAAAACCCAGCATCCATACACACACCCCTCTCTAATTTTAATTAAATTCTATATTCCCATACCTATACTAACTATAGAGCTTAGTATCACAATAGCCTTTGATATTATGTCTGTCCAAGAAATCATCCAAGCCATTCTTAAAGGCATTAACTGAATCAGCATCACAACATCACCCGGCAGTGTATTCCACAACCTCACTGTCCTGACTGTGAAGAACCCCCTACGTTGCTTCAAATGAAAGTTCTTTTCTTCTAGTCTAAAGGGGTGGCCTCTGGTACGGTGATCCACTTTATGGGTAAAAAGGTCCCCTGCCATTTGTCTATAATGTCCTCTAAGTGGCACATAAAACATTTAAATATCTATAAAATGTTAAATATATTTTTCTAATGGATTTTATTTTAAAGTTCAGTGATATTCCATTCTACAATTCATACTTACAGAAAGACTTTCCCTATTGTATCTGCAATATGTAACCAAAGTCTAATTATTAAAACAGTCCTAATTATGTTGTTGCGCACTTGATGCAAGCAAGACTAGTATTGCAGTGGGATCCCTTTGCCTTCCCAGCAGCTAAATCCCTATCAGATGGTGTCATAAATATGAGAAGCTGTTTTCACAAGTATTGTTGCGAAAGAAGATAACAAATAGGTGAGTAATATTATACACCGCTGGTGCAATTAGATGCAACTTTCAGCAGCACCCATTCCCAGGCGTCCTGATAAATACATGCCCGAGGTAATGACATAAGCTCTCAGAAATCCACAATCTGATAACACCATATGGCCAACAACAGTATCATCTTTTCCCAACCTTTTGATTGTTTTCACTTTACAAATTGCATTTTCTGCCAACGAACAAGGTGCCGTACTCAGCTTGCCGAAATGTGATCTCTCTATGATTTCAATATGAAAGTGCATTTCACAGGCTTGATGTAAATGGTTTCGGGGCATGGCTGAAACGCTCGGGAAATGAACTATTAACTATCTGTTTCATCTTCACCTGAACAATATAATTCCCTGCTATTTATCACACTGTTTTACAAATTGCATCCAGAATGATATCTGATGACATAGAGTAATCCCAAGAAATCCAGTAAAATGTAGAGCCGGCAATATAATTGTTCCCATTGTTACTCTTTACATTTTTACAGGGGCGATCCTGGCCCCTCTGCCGCCTGAGGCAGCAGCAGTTGCTGCTGCCCCCCCCCCCTCCCCTGGAAATTCGCTCTTAAAGTACCAGGAGCAGCATTTTTGCTGCCCCCTGGTACCTAGTGGGGCGCTGCCACCTGAGACGACAGCCTCAACTTGCCTCATTGGCGAAGCACCCCTGCATCTTTAGTATTCAAATACAGAGCAATGAAGTAATACTGAGATTTAGTGATGGGCGAATTTATTCGCCAGGCGCGAATTAACGTCGAATTTGCGCGATTCGCCGCCAGCGAATAAATTCGCGAAACTCCCGCGAAAATTCGCGTCAAAAATTCGCCGGCGTCAAAAACGGGCGCCGCCGTCGGAAAAACGGGCGCCGGCATCAAAAACGGGCGCCGGCGTCAAAAACTAGACGTCCTCTATGCTGACAAGAGACATTCCAGCCCAAATAAAAGAATATCACTTATAACAGGAACTTGTAAATAAAAGGGACAATTACTTTAAATCATGTGTATTAATATTGTTCTTAATATGTTTTGTTCATTTTTCCTTTCTAATATGTGAACCATTTTATTTCCTATCATTTTTAATATTTTAAGGGGGGGACATGATCTTATCCTTGGGGAGGTGGGGGGGGAATAAAGCCTGTATTCTACCCAGGTACCAATGCATGGTACAAGTGGACTACCAACACAGTGATGGGAATTCCTGCTTAAAACTCGACCTCTGGTATCCAACACAATGCAGGACTATTTTTTATATTACTAAGTTATACAGAGGGGGTTATTTATGAAAACTCAATTTTTTCTAGTTGAGTTTTATAGGGGAAAAAAACTTAAATTTTTACAGAAAAAAACCTAAAATGTTTTGAGATTTATTTTGCCCGAAGATGATAATTATTTGAATCTGAAATTACTCCAACTAAAACCTGTCAAAATCATGGTAAAAGTCAATGGCAGCTGTCCCTTTAACCTTTGGAACATGTCTTATGCCTTCATGGTTCTCGAAGGTTTCTGGCTGATTGAGCTGGTTTTCATTTGATAATCTGAATTATTTGAGGTTTTTTGACTGACAACTCAAAAAACTTGAACTTTCGGAGCTTCAATTAAAAAAAGTCGCATGATTCTGATTGGTACTCGATTTCGCAACAATTTGTTTGAGAAAAATTATTGATAAATGAAAAGAATTAGGGTTTGGGAGTTGGCCAATTTTTTTTTTTTAAATAAAGTGAGCTTTAGTAAATAACCCCCTTCGTGTATATAAATATTACAGTAGAGGCATACAAACTTTGCTGGGTCTATAAATAAGTGTTTAGGGCGAAAAAAATCATATTTACTAATATGAAATATATATATAGTACATTCTGAGGTTGGATAGTTGGCAACTGCAGTGGAAGATCATCAGTCCCTATGGAACAAAACACTGTGTCTGTGGTTCTTTTTAAGTGTCAAAGCCACAGTACAGCTCAGCTCACATTCATTGCAGCATGAGACTATATCTTGTATATATCCCCAAAGAGTTTATACATTTTATGGCTGAAATGCCATTTATGGTACAAAATCGGAGCCACATATAAAGCAGCCAAAACCCTGCATGAACCTTTCTAGTCAAGTAGCTGAAGAACCGCATCAGAGAGTTCTAGTTTCCCCCCAGACAAATCAGATAAATGATTCACCTTTCTCACACATGCTGACAAGCGGTGGAACACAGCCTGTCAGCAAGATATATCTCAGATCTAGCTAGAACAGCGATTTGGATCTTACTGTAGAGAGTAGCTCCCTCTGCAGCTGTCTGAGCACACAGACACAGACTTCGCCCTCTTCTGATGATAAGCAGAGGTAGAAGCGCAAGTCAATTTAATGTGTTTGGTATCATAACTACGAAGTACTGGTCATGAGGCTATTGCCTTTTGCCTCACTTTGATTCCATCTGCTAACCGAGAATGGTGTCACCATAGGTTGTTGCACAAAGCTGATGTCAATGAAAGACATGGCCTAGTGTTCTTCTGTGTAATTTATATCTGGATCCTGTTTACCCCCCAAAACGTTGAATTACTGGTGGCATAATAAAAGGGGTATATTCACTGACTGCATTCAATTGAGTGTGTGCGGATCTGTTTCCAAACAATTGTAATTTATATCTGAAGTCCGATGAGAGATTCAAAAGATATTTTATTTTGTGAAGTCAAGTGCTGTCCAAGGGGGGATTATTTATCAAAGTCCGATTTTATCTCAACATTTTCTGTTGCAAACTTTGATCAAATCCGCTTGAGTTTTTTTTTTACACTTATTCATTATTACATTTTCCCAAAAATTTGCTGTGCAGGAAAAAAAATCAGATTTTCACGATTTTTCTGAATTTTTCACCCGTAAACTCTGATTTCTTTTTGCCAGAGAACTCCGAAAACTTTGGGGTATTGCACAAAACCCATCACACATCAAAAAATCATTGGGACTTCTCCCATTGTACAAAATAATAGCAATGGGTAGGGGAAAAAGTATATCCAGTACTGTATGCTGTTAGCAGTAAGGTACACTTACCAATACTAACAGGGGGTCCAGGTGCTCAAGCCCCAGACCTAAAGCTTTGGGAGGTAATATACATTCTCGATTCTCTAGCCCAGGGATCCCCAATCTTTAGAACCTGTGAGCAACATTCAGAAGTAAAAGGAGTTGGGGAGCAACACTGGCATGAAAAATGTTCCTGGGTGCCAAAATAAGGGATGTGATTGGCCATTTAGTAGCCCCTATGTGGATTATCAACCTATATTGAGGCTCTGTTTGGCAGTACATCTGGTTTTTATGCAACTAAAACTTGCCTCCAAGCCTGGAATTCAAAAATAAGCACCTGCTTTGAGGCCACTGGGAGCAACATCCAAGGGGTTGGAGAGCAACATGTTGCCCGCGAGCTACTGGTTGGGGATCACTGCCTAGCCTATGGCTAAGTGCCCACAAGGCACGAAATGCGCAAGGCCACCCCATGAGATGTTCCTTTTTGCATAATAAATATTTTTATTTGTATCATATTTTGGAGTGAAGTCCAGTTTTTGTGCCAGCCTACCACTGAATCGAGAATGTACTTCTCCCATTGACTTATATGCAACCTCGACAGGTCTGAGATGCTAGATCTTCTGATTCTGACTTTTCCATCCTCAGAGCTCAAATGGGTACCCCGAAAATTGATACCACACCCCAACGGCTAGAAGCATTGGTATCTGAACCGACACTCTGTAAGCCAACGTCTCAACTTTACTCTCTCCTAAACAAGCCTAGGGAACCCATCCTACAGAAGCTGTACACCAAATGGTTAGCGAATATTCCCCAGCTTACCCTAGAACTCTGGAAGGACATCTTAGAATCCCACATAGCTGTGCTGATAAGTGCAAAAGACAAAATAATTCACAGTCTACATCTGATTAATCCTACCATCCCTGATATTTGTCCGAAATGTGCATTTTCCCTGGCAAACTATATCCATATGATATGGGAATGCCCAAACATCCTAAGATTTTGGTCCAAGGTAACAAAAGAAAATAGTGGCGTCTTAGCATTCATCATACTACTACATACTCCCCCTAAATTTCCCCAAAGGCACAGCATAATACACAATGAATAAGGTAAATGGTTTATTAGTTAAGCGTGACACTAAGAAATCTACCCACAGTAATATCAGGTACTTGCAATAATTGCTAGGATAACCTTGAACTGAAGGAATACTTGAATAACATGAAAATGTAGCCCAGGGACTGTTGTAAATCACTTGGTTTCAAGTTGTTTAAAGCTTAGTTTGTTTTTCTGTTTGAAAATGATAAACTCAGTAAAAAAATAATTAAAAAAAAAAAGCCATAGACAATCTACAAAACGTTCCCTTTTTTTAAGTAACAAATTCCCTATACATTCAATCTTATATTAATGGATATAATACACAGTTTACTTTATAAAAGTTATAATACAAGTTTTTAGTAGTTGCGTAGGAGTTGTTTGCCCATATAAATGCACAAGGCCATTGGTCAACTACTAAATTCTAATAGGCTTATATTTCATAGTGACAGTGTACCATACTTATACAGGTATAGGATCTATTAAAGGAAAACTATACCCCCAAAATTAATACTTAAGCAACAGATAGTTTATATCAAATTGAATGACATATTAAAGAATCTTACCAAACTGGAATATATATTTACATAAATATTGCCCTTTTACATCTCTTGCCTTGAACCACCATTTCGTGACTCTATCTGTGCTGCCTCAGAGATCACCTGACCAGAAATACTACAACTCTAACTGTAACAGGAAGAAGTGTGGAAGCAAAAGACACAACTCTGTCTGTTAATTGGCTCATGTGACCTTACATGTGGTTTGTATGTGTGCACAGTGAATCGTACGATCTCAGGGGGCGGTCCTTATTTTTTAAAATGGCAATTTTCTATTTATGATTACCCAATGGCACATACTACTAAAAAAGTATATTATTATGATAATGGTTCATTTACATGAAGCAGGGTTTTACACATGAGCTGTTTTACACAGTATCTTTTAATAGAGACCTACATTGTTTGGGGGGTATAGTTTTCCTTTAAGGAAAAAACACAAGGGGCACTAAAGCATCACTTATGGTTGAAAAACTCAACAACATAAATAAGTGGTGCAGATGATCCAGGCCTAGACCCTCAGCTTCTTGGAGCAGATAGGCCTTAGTAAAGAAAACATAGGTGTTTGGCACACTGAAATTCCACAAACAGGCATCAGAAAGGCAATAAAAATGTTTTTAAAAAAACTTTTATCTATACGATAATCACAACAGCCTTATGCATTTCATGCCCACACTGCACTTAAGGTTGATCGATAGGCTCTATTATCCAAAATGCTTGGGAGCTGGGGTAAAGTAAGCAAAGTGCCTACATTAAGCCATTTTTTATTCAGAATATTTGGGAGTTGACTTGTTTGGAGAGTTGGTTTTATGAAAGATGACAGTTTGGTAAGTATGTTTGTGAAGATTCTCATTCATCCAGGTCATGGTGTATCTGTAGTAATGAGTCAAATCAAGTCAAATCACAGCAAGTCCAGTTGATTTGACTTATTACTACAGATATGCAATTTGGTAAGATACAGTAATTGTTGGGTATAAGTGGAAAAAGAGAAACCGGGTGTCTGCAATCACTATTAAATACAAGTAGTGGTCTCTTCTCACCTCTCTGCAAGTGAATCCTTCATGTGAAATATAGCTATATGCATATTTCCATTGTCCTGGACTGACTGCTTCCATTTACTGTAGACGAGTCTGCCATTCAGGAGAAGCATTTATCTTCCAGCAGGAAGACAATAGAGGGTATTTGTCTGAAGTCACAGAAGCAGTCACTCTGACAAGGATACACTTTTTAAGCTTGCACTCTATTCTGAGGAAGTGTACACCCCTTTTCCCTTTTGTTTTATAATATATATATATATATATATATATATATATATATATATATATATATATATATATAAAATCTAATAACTACATGTTTTATAAGTTAAACTAATCCTCCCTCGCTGAAGCTAGATTTTGAGAGCTATATATAACAAATGTAACGTTATTGTTTTCTGTAATCATCCAGACCAGATTTTGAATATGTTTTGACTCTGGGACTCTACTTTTGGTATAAACCAACCCTTTTAGTAGCCAGTATATACATTTTATCTGTGTTTGCATCACATTCAGCTTATATCTTGTGCACAGTTTACTACTGACAGCTTGATGGTCCCTATAGGTTATGGGTAGAACAAGCTGATTCTATAAAAAAATAACAAGGTAATTTGTCACGTTGTATCAGAAGTCTTTCAGAAATAAAATAATATTGAATGCAATTAGGTCTTCTCTGTGTTCAAGTAATATTGCCCATGAGATTACTGTCCATGAGACAATCCTGTGTAATGGAGGCATTTATTTCATGGCTGCGCACAATGTTCATCTATGTAAAACCTGACTGCTTGGATTTGGAACACCTGCAGCCATTGTTACCTTGCATGGCTCATGTTAGCGATCAGATAGAGACATCGTTTTATGGCGATTAACATCCTCTTATTGAACCAAATGAAAAAAACAAATACAAATAACTCCTCCTTACAAATAGACATAATGCATTATGCATAGGATTAATTGTGTTGGTATTACAAAGTTACTGCATTTTTTTTCTAGACTTCAGTTTTCTGTTATACTTAAAAAAAAAGGTGCACCAAATGAAGCCTCAAGCTTATAGCATGACAATGTTTCCCATAACAAAATTATCCCTCAACCGTCGAGGGTTACCTCATGTACCCTAAACCTGTTGGTGAGGGGGAGGGAGTTTTTATACTAATTTTTAGAGTCTATGATCTCTTAGGAATAGGGATGTAGCGAACGTCGGAAAAAAAGTTCGCGAACATATTCGCGAACTTGCACAAAAATGCGAGTGGTTCACGAACGGTTCGCGAACCCCATAGACTTCAATGGGAAGGCGAACTTTAACATCTAAAAAAGACATTTCTGGCCAGAAAAATGATTTTAAAGTTGTTTAAAGGGTGCAACGACCTGGACAGTGGCATGCCAGAGGGGGATCAAGGGCAAAAATGTATCTGAAAAATCTGCCTGTGTGTGCTTGGAAGAGATAGTGTAGGGGCAGAGCTGTTAGTGATTTCAGGGACAGATGATAGTAAGTTTGCTGGCTAGTAATCTGCTTGATACTGCTCTGTATTGGAACAAAAAAATAAATAAAAGCAGTCCTTACAAGGACTACTGTTATTGCAGCAGTCAGCAGATGAGATCAGAAGCAGGACAGCTGCCCACTGCAGCTACATACAGAGCACTGCAGTAGAAGGTAGATTACTAGCCAGCAAAGCTACCTAAGCTTAAATGTCCCTCAAACCCCTGCAGACTTCTGTCCCTCCAATAACAGAGCAGTATCAAAACGATTACTAGCCAGCAAACTTTCAACTGTCCCTGAAATCACTAACAGGCAGCAGCTCTCTCCCTACACTATCTCTTCAGCACACACAGGCAGAGTGAAAAAACGCTGCAGGGCTTCGGTTTTTATAGGGAAGGGGAGTGGTCCAGGGGAGAGCTTCCTGATTGGCTGCCATGTACCTGCTGGTCTGGGGTGAGAGGGCAAAAAAAAGCGCCAACAATGGCGAACCCAAAATGGCGAACGTCGCGCGACGTTCGCGAACTTCCGGCGAGCGCGAACACCCGATGTTCGCGCGAACAAGTTCGCCGGCGAACAGTTCGCGCCATCTCTACTTAGGAACTCATAAGAACTTATAGCAGTCACTTGCAATATCTGTATGATGATGGATTTCATTTTTATTGGGGATGTTGGCTTTAAAGGGAAAACTTTTTTTTTTCAAAATGCATCAGTTAATAGTGCTGCTCCAGCAAACTTCTGCACTGAAATCCATTTTTCAAAAGAGCAAACTGATTTTTTTATATTTCATTTTGAAATCTGACATGGGACAAGACATATTGTCAGTTTCCCAGGTGCCCCCAGTCATGTGACTTGTGCTCTGATAAACTTAAGTCACTCTTTACTGCTGCACTGCAAGTTGGAGTGATATCAAATCCTTCCCTCCCCTTCCCCCAGCAGCCCATCAGCAGAACAATGGGAAGGTAACCAGATAACAGCTCCCTGGTGGAAATAAGAACAGCACTCAGTAGTAAAAATCAATGTCCCACCACGACTCCTTCAGTTACATTGAGTAGGAGAAACAATAGCCTGCCTGAAAGCAGTTCCATCCTGAAGTGCTGACTTATTCTGAAAGCACATGACCAGGCAAAATGACCTGAGATGGCTGCCTACACAACAATATTACAACTAAAAAAATATACTTGTTGGGTTAGGAATGACATTTTACATGGTAGAGTAGTTTAAAAATAAAAACTACACCATTAAAATCCTGACAGAATCCCTTTAAAGGAGAAGGAAAGGTTAAAATGAAGTAAGCCTTATCAGAAAGGTCCACCTAAATTTACCAGTAAAACCCCAAAGTAGTGCTGCTCTGAGTCCCCTGTCAAAAGAAACACAGCATTTCTTTCCTTCTATTGTGTACTCATGGACTTCTGTATCAGACTTCCTGCCTTCAGCTTAAACCTCATTGCCCTGGGCAAGAGCATGCTCAGTTTGCTCCTCCCCCCCTTCTCTGCTGTAATCTGAGCCCAGAGCAGGGAGAGACTCAGGCAGGAAGTGATGTCACACCATGTTAATACTGCAGCTCCTATCCTAAACAAACAGAGTTTCTAGAGCTTTTTACTCAGGTATGGTAAAATATTCTACAGAATAAATATAGCATTCTAGCTTGCACTATTGCAGCTAATCTATTGGCAATAAAATGCCTCCGTAGCTTTCCTTCTCCTTTAACAGGTATATATTAGAAAAAAATATCACCAAACACAATGTGACAGGAGTTCTATTTTATACACTCATTTCATAAATATCAGATATGAAGAAAGTAGGGTACAGGTATGGGGTCTGTTAACCGGAAACTTGTTATCCTGAAAGATCCAAATTATAGGAAAGCTGTCTCCCATAGACTCCATTATAATTAGATAATTAAAATTTCTTTTAAATTATTTCCTTTTCTCTGTAATAATAAAACCATAGCTTGTACTTGATCCCAACTAAGATACAGTATAATTAATCCTTATTAGTGGTTTATTTAATGTTTAATTGCTTTTTCAATAGACTTAGCTAATGGAGATCCAAATTACAGAAATACCCCTACTGGAAAGATCTGAAAACTCCCAGGTCCTGAGCATTTTGTGTAACAGGTCCTATACCTGTACAAGTTCTCTCTTCTGCCCCTCTTCACAACCAGGTTTATCAGCATGGGATCATCTCAGTTGGAAGCTTTCAGAAAGATTTCAGAGCCACCCTACTGCAAACACTGAATGGTCTCCTTAAAACTCAAGATCTAACTAGTAATTTGTGGTTTTTATATTTGATCGTAATGTTATTTACCTATGTCAGTGACAATAACCTCTTCATCAGAAGGCCATGATTGTAAGTCTGTGGGGGAAGTACATGACCATAGGTGTCGAACCCTTACGTGCAGCAGAAACCCAGTGCAACCGATCAGAACTGTTATATTAGTCTTAAAGCAGCAGAAGCAGATTAATTAGCTGTCTTACAATAAATCCCATATTTATGCGGGTATCACATTACACTTCTTTGTTTGTTTGGTAAGTACACATTTAACATGACGCAAACATTTTCATCCACAAGATATTTCTTTTCTTATTCAGCAAAAACAAGTGATGGGAAGAAGCAGATTAATTTCTGTTTATTGTATTTGTTTTATGAAACAGGTAGGAAACCAAAGATGAAAATATTTCTGAAGAGGAGAAGATCCTGCTGGCACAACTATAACAGATGACTGTAAATACCGCAACATCTTCTGAAATCAGTGACAACACTGTGTTATTTTCCTTTGCGGAAGAGCTAATTTCCTGCCAAATAGCAGAGCATTAGGGATGTCAGAATTGACTACCTGAGAAGGGGAAAACATCAGCTTTTGTCTCTTTTTTTTGTCTCACACACCCCACAGAGATGTTCCCCACCCCTAACTGTGTAGAACTGCTCCTGCTACATGAGCACAATGGGACTGGAGTTTGTCGGGTACTGCAATATTTATGTATATATATATAATATATATATCTTTTTTTCATCTATTTGTTATACTTAATATGAAAATATTTGTGGAAATTCAATAGAAAAAAAACATCTGTACGTCTATTACAGGAGGCAGCTTCAAATGTACAGTAATAATGTTCTTCATTACAATAAGGCAAATAATGGCACTGCTACTGTTGCTGAACCGTGGCTTTCAACTTCCTTCTTTGTTCAATGAAGGACATCCAACCTGCTCTCCTCCAATTTTGTATTCCAGCTCCCTGCAGCCCCTCCTTCTCAAACGTTCGTGGTAGTTAAAAACATCTGAAGGGTTGTAGAGTGGATATATCTGTGTCAAAGTTGTGAGTTAGGTGGGTTCTAGTAATTCAACTAGTGATGTGCAGGTCGCCTTTTTCTTGGACCTACGGAATTATGGCCAATTTATTGAAAATCAAGAACATTTTTTTCTACAATTTGAAAAAAATCACAACAAAACAAAATCACACATTTTTAACATATTCAAGAATTGAAATACAATTTGGAAACTTCAAATGAGAAACTGTGGTAGCTAAAACCAAGTGGACTTATATAAAAATTAAGATATTTTCTTTTTTTTTTCAGTTGAATGTTCAAAAATGAGTGAAGCAATGATTATCTGTGCAATCAATGTTTTTTCCTTGACTTAACACAGTCAAGTCTTGGAGGCTTATTTGTTTAGGGTCTGAGTTTAGTGGTTTTAGAGGTTTTGGATACTACAGCTAATCTCACAAATAGTGATGGGCGAATTTGCGCCGCTTCTGCGAAAAATTTGTGAATTTCGCGAAACGCCGAAAAATTTGCAAAACGGCGCCGGGAAAATTTTTTTGACGCTGGCGAATTTTTTCCTCGAATTTTCGCAGGCGTTTCATGAATTTATTTGCAAATTCGCGCCTGGCGAATAAATTCGCCCATCACTACTCACAAATTCTAAAACCAAGACTGTCATTGAATTTATTAAATTAGTTCTGATTAAAAAAAGTACAAAATGAAAAAAGAACTAATGATGCAGTAAAAAATATATATACCTTGACAACCTCAAAAAAATTTGTAAGACAGAAAAAAAATGTATAAACCTCGAATAGTCTGATTTGATTTAAAGCGGCCCAATAAGATCAGCGCAGCTTCCATTGACTTCTACAGGACCTCGACAACTTTTCCTTGGCTCAGTTTTGCCTTAGAGGTTTTCATGTTTTTTACACTTAGGGGCACATTTACTAAGCTCGAGCGAAGGATTAGAATGAAAAAAATGTTGTACTTCGACCATCGAATAGGCTATTTCGACCTTCGACTACGACTTCGACTTCATATCGAATGATTTGAACTAAAAAACGTTAGACTATTTCGACCATTCGATAGTCGAAGTACTGTCTCTTTAAAAAAAACTTTGTCTAACTACTTTGCCACTTTAAACCTACCGAGCATCAATGTTAGCCTATGGGGACCTTCCCCATAAGCTTTCTAAGCTTTTTTTGATCGAAGGAAAATCCTTCGATCGATGGATTAAAATCCTTCGAATAGTTCGATTTAATTGATTTTTCCTCCAACCGTTCGATCGAAGTATTTGCGGTAAATCCTTCGACTTCAATATTCGAAGTCGAAGGATTTTACTTCGAGGGTCGAATATTCAACCAATAGTAAATGTGCCCCAAAATAAATTCAGAATTTTTCAGGTTTTTTTACAAATATAAAAAAAATGTGACTGCTAGTAAATGGGCCCCTTAGTGTAAATGTTCCAGCAATTAAGAAAAAACCCAATAGATTTTACAATTGAATTTGTATAAAATTAGAATATTAATAAATCTTCCTCTAAATTTATTTCCTTTTCTTTCTTTAGTTCCGCAAAATCCTCACTCCCTCCCCCCCATATTCTTTAGAAACTTAGCGCAGTCATGTTCAGAAAGTCTGGTAGATCCCTGTATTTCATATGGCTGGTAAATAGAATAAAATGTGCTGCCTAGGTGATACAGAAACATTTGGCATGTAGTCATCTAAATCATAGGAAAATGGAGTGCAACTAAGCTTATAATTGAGATTAGAATGATGTATTGCCATATAGTGAGAGCCATGGTGATTCACAATTTGTATTGCTCAGTCTCCTTTTCATAACATTGCGGCTCTGGGAAAAGCCTTACTCTGGATATTCTCTCCTTTTCTCTAGGCATTCTATCATTACTCTAGATAGTCTATCCCTAATCTGGATATTCTATCCCCTAAACCTTTTTTTAAATGTTTTTATTATTATCACAAATATGAGTGTCAAATGACATGATAACAGTAAAAAATAGAAGTTTCATAATGAAGGTGGAGTTGGTCTACGCACCTTTCCTAGTCATAGGAAAGACAAGTTGTGTACATGCGTAAACATCAGAGAATTTTTGTTATCATAAGGCGTGTTGGAAACCTCCCATTCACTTGACTGCTCCTCCCTTCCGCAAGACAATTGTGTTGCAAACTGCACTGATTTCTGAGCTGCCATTTAATAAGAATTTGATGGGGAGCTAATGGGGCATCTTTAGAGACACAGATCTTCACTGCTACAGTGCTGTGGTTGCCTTGGGCTGCTGCAGAATCTCAGAAGATAATGTGCAGCATTTCCCGTGGCAGGCGCATGTGCAGTAGATTAAAATAGTAAATTAAAGTTCGTCTTTTCACTGTATTGCACATGTCCAGCCACAAGCTTAAAGAAAAAGAATCAGGAAGAGGGTCACTCCATGGTGTAAAATAATCCTCTAATAAGAATCCCAAATAATGTGGCTCAAAGTTCTTTATTTCTGTTGCTGAAGTTGGTAGTAATTAGCACAGAAGCCTCCTTTCCCATATTTGATAACACAAGATACTGAATAATCACCTTATGTCTGATAACAGCAACATGTGTGTGCTGGGAAAGAAAAAACTCATAGTTGAACTCTGTTCATCTGTATTTACGGTTTCTGTCAATGAGATTTTTTTGTGGGGGGGTTAGGTAATCTGATTGTATGGTCTGCGTTAAACAAAGCGTTCAGTAACAATTTTACTACAGAGCTGATTCATTTTAACATACAGATGAAGTGCAGAATAACCCATACGGCAGTCTGAAACATGCAGCCCCAGGTATGTGCATGCAGTGGTCTATTTTGTTACCCCCATAGTTTTGGCTGGATATTAGAGGTCTTGTAAAAAATGTGCTTTTCCAGCATCTCTAGACATCGGTGGTTCATGTGAATAATACAGGGAACCTATTACTTAAGAGAAGGCTAAAAGAACAATTAATTGAATCCATTGTGTTGTAAGAACACCGTCATTTCAGCAATTACTGCATGACTATGTACAACTATGTACACATGTATTGTTGCTTTTATCTATGAGTAATTGGATGAAAAATCCTCATTCACTGTAACACATATGAGGTGCAAACATATATTACCTTGAGATACAGCCCTTTTATGTTCCTCTTAATGCAAATCTAAAAACTATTCAACCAGGGGGCAATATGTCACGGAATGTATACTAAAGGCATAGCCAGCCCTATTCACTAAATGGCTACAGAAATATACAGAACAATAGCTTTGTGCTTATGCCCTGGGGTTAAAACCACTTTCTGAAGTAGATACAGTTTTGTGCAAGTAGATGAACTGTACTTTCATCCAATTGTTAACAATATATCATATTTACGTATACTTCTCTCTTGTGTATACAGTATATTTACATCAATGGGAAGTGTAGGTAGAATAACTTTATATAATGTACATTTAGGGGCCGATTCACCAATGGTCGAATATTGAGGGTTAATTAACCCTCGAAATTCGACTAGGAATTGAAATCCTTCAAATTCGAATATCGAATTCGAAGGATTTAGCGCAGGAAATTCGTTCGATCGATCGAAGGATTATTCATTCGATCGAACGATTAAATCCTTCGAATCGAACGATTCGAAGGATTTTAATTCAACGATCGAATGAATATCCTTCGATGAAAAAAACTTAGGCAAGCCTATGGGGACCTTCCCCATAGGCTAACATTGAGTTCGGTAGCTTTTAGCTACTGAACTAGGGGGTCGAATTTTTTTTTAAAGAGACAGTACTTCGACTATCGAATGGTCGAATAGTCGAACGATTTTTAGTTCGAATCATTCGATAGTCGTAGTCGAAGGTAGAAGTAGCCCATTCGATGGTCGAAGTAGCCCAAAAAACACTTCGAAATTCGAAGTTTTTTAAATTCAAATCCTTCACTCAAATTCACTCGAATTTAGTGAATCGGCCCCTAAATGTACATTTAGATCTATCATTAGAATTGAGTGATAGCAGGGAAGCTGCTTAGGCTAAGGCAAAATAGTGGACATTTCTTATTCACCTACAAACTTTTTTCATAAAAAAAATAGATACAGTTCCATCCAAGCAGAATATATGACAGCACAGTCTAGTACAAGCCATTTTCCAGAATAGTTGGAACACTAGGTAAAATGTAAATTAAAAAAAAAATGCAAATCATTAAAGCCCTATATTTAATTGAAAATAATACAAAGACACCATATCAAATGCTGAAACTGAGAAATGTTATTATCTGAAAAATATTTGTTTATATTGAATTTGATGCCAATAACACATTTCCAAAAAACATTTGGACAGTGGCAACAAAAGAGTGGAAAAGTTGTGTAATGCTAAAGATAGTGGATCCCAGAGGGGCTGCGTCTCTAAAGACTGGGAGGGGTACCCCATTTTGTAAAACACAGCTCAGGGGGCAAATTTGCAAGAATAAAATAATAATGTTCCTTAGTGTAGAATTGCACATAATTTGTGGATTTACGGTACATAATACAGGTATGGGATCCGTTATCCGGAAAACCCTTATCCAGAAAGCTCCAAAATGACAGAAAGTCAGTCTCCCATAGACTCTATTTTATCCAAATAATCCAATTTTTTAAAAATGATTTCATTTTTCTCTGTAATAATAAAACAGTACCTTGTACTTGATCCAAAACTAAAATATCATTCATCCTTACTGGAAGCAAAAGAAGAAAATTGAATTAATTTAATGTTTACATGATTTTCTAGTAGACTTTTAAGGTATAAAGACCAAACTACTGAAAGATCCTTTATCCAGAAAACCCCAGGTTACAAGCATTCTGGATAACAGGTCCCATACCTGTTTCATCAAAAGATTTAGAGAATCGGGAGAAATTTCTGTATGCAAGGGACAAGGTCAAAAGCCAGTAATTACATTAGATGGCTGTAAAACTTGGGAAAATCCCTGCATGGACTCAGGAATACTTCTGAAAACAAATTTTGTTAATTCATCTACAAATGAAATTATACACCAACTATATATACAACCCCTTTCCAAAAAATAAATTATACATAAAAATGACCCACAACACTGCCTTCTCTGCACCTAAGCTCATAGGGGCAAATTCACTAAGATGCGAAGTTGCGCCAGGCGCAACTTCGCTGCACGTCGCCAGGCGTATTTTCGCCAGCACTCCGCAAATTCACTAAAATCCGAAGTTGCGCACAGGGGTAACGTTAAGTTGCGAAGTTGCGCTAGCGTTGATTCACTATGTTAAGAGAAGTTACGCTAGCGAAGGCTAATATGCATACGGCGCGAAATTCAAATTTCAATGGAGGAACACGTATTAGCACTACAAATGGCTAGAAAACCTTCAAATCAGCAAATAAAAATGTTATTTTGCCCTACACATGTGCCCACTGTCTAGGTAAGTTGCCATGAGTCAGGAAATGTAGGGGGGAAGAAGGGGAGCCCCAAAAATATTTTCGATCTTTTTCAGCCTATCACCCATCATGTAGAAAACACGACAGCGTTTTTTGGACTTAGAAAAAAATTTGACTTTTTTTTAAACAATCTACTCTATTGCGCTTCGCCTGGTCTGAGGTGGCGAAGGAAGTCTAGCGTAAAAGGTAGCGTTCAGTACACTGCGCAAGTTACTGAATTTGCGTAGTTACGTCGCTAGCGAAAATTCGCCTGGCGTAAGGGTGCGAAGTAACACCAGCGAAACTATGCCAGCGTTCGTTAGTGAATTTACACAGTAACGAAAAATGCCAAACACTAGCGAATTAACGCTAGCGTTCGGCGCTTCAGCGCTTAGTGAATTTGCGCCAATTAAGTGAAGTGAAAACTGTCCTGTGAACTAGAACATTTCTTTTATTTGGAAATCATAGATGCCGCCTCCTCAGGGCTAAAGAGAAGGACCATCTGGATTGTTAGAAAAGCACATTTCCACCTTTGGGATGCCATTAATTCTGAACACCAGATACAGGTTTTGGAGCAACGTATACATTCAGATGATGTTTTTCAGGGAAGGCCTTGCTTATTTCAATGAGACAATACCAAATGGCATCTGCAATATCTACCTGTATCCCACATCCTGTATAATAGTCGTAACCTACTTAAATGACTAGCTGTAGGATTAGAGATGTTCTGTGCAATTTTTTGTGAGGCTCTGGAATTATTGCCCACTGGAAATGTAATGATCTACCTCACGATGATCGAACATGGAGTAGCTTCAATTTCCTTGTTTTCCAAGTATTTTCCTTGATTAAACAAACAGGTAAAATGTATATTGAGCACAAGCTGTAAGGGGTATATGCCCATTCAAGGGTATATCTAGCATTTCAAACATAAAGTCTAAATTAAATTCTGACACAAAAGTAATTGTGTCTGAGGTCAGAATATGGAAAGAGAGGAAGTCTAAAGTTTAGCCGCTGGGGAAGAGAGCAGCGCAGAAACCCCATTTTGTAATCACTATTACATTAAAATAGTATATTTTTGTTTTGTTTTGTTGAAAAAATACAATGAAGTCCATGAAGTTCAACCCCTCCAAATGAAACATACACTCACACCCAAAATCATGCCAACTCTTCCATTTATTCACATAAAATATATATGCCAATAATCTATATTAACTGAAGATTTTAGTATTATAATAGCCTATTATATTATGTCTGTCCAAGAAATCATCCAAGCCACTGCTAAAGACAGTAATAGAATCAGCCATCGCGACATCACCCGGCAGTGCATTCCACAACCTCACTGACTCACTGTGAAGAACCCCCTAAGTTGCTTCAAATGAACATTCTGTTTCTTTAGTCTTAAGGGGTGGCCTCTGGTGCATTTTTCCTTTTCATGGGAAAAAGATCCCCTGCTATCTGTCTATAATGTCATCTAATGTACTTGAAGAATGGAATCATGTCTACTCACAAGCGTATTTTTCTATTAAGGACTTCAGCCCAAAACTGCACTGCATACTCCAGGTGAGGCCTTACCAGGGACCTATATAGAGGCAAAATTATGTTTTCATCCCTTGAGTGTATGTACTTTTTTTTATTCAAAACAGAACTTTATTTGCTTTAGTAGCCACAGAATGACACTGCCTGGAATTAGGCAACTTGCTATCTTCAAAAACCCCTAGATCATTCTCATTTAAAGGAATTGTTCAGTGTAAAAATAAAAATTGGGTAAATAGATAGGCTGTGCAAAATAAAAAATGTTTCTAATATAGTTAGTTAGCCAAAAATGTAATGTATAAAGGCTGGAGTGATTTCATGTATAACATGTCAGTCTGAACACTACTTCCTGCTTTTCAGCTCTCTTGGTTTACACTGACTGGTTACCCTGGCTACCAGGCAGTAACCAATCAGAGACTTGAGGGGGGGCCACATGGGTCATATCTGTTGCTTTTGAATCTGAGCTGAATGCTGAGGATCAATTACAAACTCACTGAACAGAAATGTACCATGTGGCCCCCCTTCAAGTCGCTGACTAACTCACAGTTATAGAGCTGAAAAGCAGGAAGTTGGATTCTGGCTGTTTTATTAGACATCTGTTCACTCCAGCCTATATAAGAAACATTTTTTTATTTTGCACAGCCTATCTATTTACACAGTTTTTATTTTCACACTGAACTGTTCCTTTAAGGAATCAGCCAACACACTGCCATTTAGTATATAACTTGCATTTTTAATATTTTTGCCAAAGTGCATAAACTTGCATTTATCAACATTGAACCTCATTTTTCAATTTGCTGCTGCCAATTTGCCAACAGACGTGACAACACCGACTAAAGCAATCTTTACTGATATGAGGGTTCACTTTATTTAGATGGGATATACTAAAGCATAAAGACTTTGTATGATGTTTCTAAAAGTCTGGAGACTGTGGTAAGGTTATGAGTCCTTTGATATAAATTAGAAATTAGACCCATTGATTATGGGTATTTAAAGGTAGGGGTCACAGGGGAGTTATCTATGTTAAACAAATGAATGAAATGGCTTAGCTATTGGTGTCAAAAATTATTCTGGAGCAGATAGATTGCAAGTGTTTCAAATTAGGAAACATGGCCTAGGGCTAGTTATGGAATAAACATTATATATGAATATAAATCCTTTGGTTGTCCACCAATTAAATGTCTGAGAGGACAGCCCTGAAGAAAAAAGGGGGTTGTCAAGTGTTGACAAATACAAGAGTCCTCTGCACTCAACCCATTATCAATATATTTAAGACAGAGACATTTTGTGCATACTGCTACTGAAAAATGCCTTACCCTTTGAACTAAACAAGGATTGCAATATATTTAAGCTGACCAACTATGACTTTCCCTTGTTTGTTATAGTTGGCAAGTGTTGGTGGTGCTGCTAGGAGAATTGATGAGAAGTTTAGCTGGACATTTATATCTAATCTAGATTCCAAGGGAGTGAGCTAGATAGGGATCAATAAAGTCAGGGTGATGGAAGAATACAGACCATAAAAGTGCACAGGGGGAGCTTGGGTGTAATTGATGTATAACACTTGTGTTTTTAAGTTTGCCAGATCATAGAAAAATAGGGTAACCTTGTAGAAAATCCAGCCAAAAAGTCTTCCCTAATTGCATGCATGCAGTTTCTCTTCCGATTAAATAGTAATATGAACTTAAGTCTCAAAAAGATCTGGAGTGGATCATCTCTTCTGTGACATGAGACTGGTTGACATCGCTGTAGGATTTTCAATAAATATCATCTGCTGGTTAACTGCTTAATCTAGAAGTCTGTCCATGACCATTGTTATACATAGTTTTGAGGCACCAGTGACTGGAATGATATTAATTGCAGCCAAAGCAGTGCCATTGATGCTGGAGCCACATATAACACCCATATTCATGAAGCATTTCCCAGACCATTAGACTTTAGTCAAGACTGTGATCCTTTACTGCATATGGTCATTATCAAAACATTTTGTACATCTAAAGGAGACCACATCTAGATGTTACTTTCCTCTGTCCTTCTTGGTTACTATTGGTGTCAAATCTAATTTCTGGCTGCTAACTGATTCTAACAGTTAAATTAGTTCTCTGCGTTGGTCTGATAGCAGCATTAAAGTAACAGTCACAGCTTATTTCCCGTTTCCTGTCTCCTCTTACAATTGATCTTGACTTCTTAATCTGACAAGTGACAGGCACATTTCATAGGTTTCAGATTTAAAATAGCTTTAACAATGACAGTTCTTAGATTTAGAAGCAAAATGAGCAAATTTGCTTCTCCATTCGACTTTGCTATCGGAATCTGCCTATGAAAGTGGCCGTCACATGATTGAATTAGGTGCTCAAAACAAAACACTTTCTTTTATTTTTGCTACTGAATTCTGGTTTTATGTTATGTGTTTACTTCAGAAACACAACTATAGTTTATATAAACAAGCTGCTGTGTAGTCAAGGGGCAGCCATTCAAAGCTGAAAAAGGAGAAAAGGTACAGGTTATACAACAGATAACTGATGAGTTCTATAGTATACAATGGGATTCTTCAGAACTTATCTGTTATCTACGCTGTGTCATTTGCTTGAATGGCTGCCCCCATGGCTACATATTATGTTTATATAAACTATAATTGTTTTTCTGAAGCAAACACACCAGTTTTGCTAGTGCAGAGCAACAATAATTTTTTGGGCGTTACTGTTCCTTAAGTATAGACAAGTGGGATAACACTGGTATAAAAATAATTTTTACCTTCTTAATAACAAAATAAAACCCAGAAACCAGGTGCATGGTGCATGTAAAACCATGGGAAAGGCACCCCCCCCCAAAAAAAGTCACAATTTGGAGGGAAATTAAGTGAATTAGTCAAAATGAGCTCCTGGCTGAGGTCAAGGCTGAGCTTTTAAAGGATAAGTTAAAGGCAGTCTGACACATAGAAAGGCTGGCCAGGTTTTAGTTGGTTGGTGAATAATCTCCTGGTGTGCCATTAAGGAATCAAGGAATGTTGTATTCAGCCCCTTCACTAATTTCGAGTGAAGGATTCGAAGTAAAAAAACTTCGAATTTCGACCATCGAATGGGCTACTTCGACCATCGAATGGGCTACTTCGACCTTCGACTACGACTATTGAAGGATTCGAAGTAAAAATCGTTCGACTATTCGACCATTCTATAGTCAAAGTACTGTCTCTTTAAAAAAAACTTCGACCCCCTAGTTCGCCATCTAAAAGCTACCGAAGTCAATGTTAGCCTATGGGGAAGGTCCCCATAGGCTTGCCTAACTTTTTTTGATCAAAGGATATTCCTTTAATCGTTCGATCGAAGGAATAATCGTTCGATCGTACTATCTGCGCTAAATCCTTCGACTTCGAATATCGAAGTCGAAGGATTTCAATTCCCAGGCGAATATCGAGGGTTAATTAACCCTCGATATTCGACCCTTAGTGAATCAGCCCCTTAATTGGAAGGATAAGATTCCAATCGGGAGGGAAATATTAAATATATGGGTTAAAAGGCACCTATAGTCAAAAAAATTTTCCCCCCACCAGAGGTGCGAGCGAATAGAACCCCCATTCTGAATGGGGGAATCAATCGTTTTTTTTTTTTTAAATGTCTCCTGCAAGCAATATGCTGCACACAACAGAAGGGAGCTCCCAGTACAAGCTGTCATGTACTGTAGTGTACCCCTAGCTGGTAACAGAGAACACCGCGTTCAGAACTACATTGACTTTGTCAACTGGAGACTGATGAGACAATGGTGTCCAATGATGTTACGCCTCATATTTACTCAGGCTTCAAATGGGTTTTATGGCTTACTCTGGATCAACTAGCAGTTAGGCAGGTTATACTGTATATAGACTGTATTGTAGACAAAAACTTGGCTGTGCCATTGGTTCTCCTGTGTCTCTCGTGGAATACCACACCAATCCATTAGTTCAGATTTGTAGATGATTAAAGCTCATGAGGTTCCAGTCTTCCCGAACATAGGGGCAGATTTATTAAAATGTGAGATTTATTAAAAACTCAGCCACGTTCTATTCATTCCTGTGGGATCTTATTTATGAAAGTTCCCAATCTGATAAATAGACTTCCAAAAGTCCATAGTAATTCATAGAAAGCTGGTGAGTTTTTAAGTAGTAAACTCTTATCTCACATTTTGATAAATCTACCCCATAAACTCAGGGGACAAAAAGTTCACAAGGGAAGACATGAAAGACAACAAACCAGCCAAAGTCAAAACTTAGGAATTCAGTCTGTCCCTACTGGAAAGCCGATATGCAACTGACTGAAGTGCAACTCCATTAAGTTGAAATCACCTGTAGCTGTGGGTTCTACTGTCTATGAGCCTGATATAGAGCAAATACTTAAATACTTGCTTCATATAAATACAATATTCTACATGTGTGCTGGAAATGATTCTAATGCTGGTGCTTCTTGCTTGTTTGTAATGATTTGTGGGGAGGATTACTAGAGCAAGTTTGGTACTGTACATCATAAGAATATCGGTTTCCAGTTTATTATTGCTGAAATTCAATTATATAATTGGAATGCAAGGGGGAGTTTAATGGAGATGCTTTTATGAGTAGCTTTACTACTATTGTGCTTTTATGGTGAGTGGCCAATGAAATAGCAAAAAGAATGAGCATTGCCTGTGGAATATATGAGATGCTCAGGGACACCATCACTCCACTTCTTTATTTCTATGAAATAGCATCCCCTCAGGGGGATGCAAGAGCTTCCAGGACTGTTTTTTTATTGTAATACCGGAGCTTTCTTTTGCTCCTCACCACTTCTGCATGTAAATAAAATGGAGTTTAAAATGCACAAGGAAAATATACAGTAGCAGAGAGAAAAAGATTGCTGTGAGGGAAGTAGAGAAGCGATGGAAGAGTGTTATACAGATGAAGAAGGTGAAGGCATTAGAGAGGGTTATAGAGAACAAGAGAGAAGAAGAACATAAGAGAAACCCAAAGAGAAAATGAAGGTAAAGAGGGAGATTGTGGATGATATATTTGGGGTAATATAGAATATGTCAGGGTTGTACTGTGCTACAACAAACAATACACAGGCAAAGTGCTGTGTTTGCAGAAACTGAATTAGAAGCCAAGAAGTCATATGAAGGAAATACCAACATGGAAGTTGCAAAGAATGTGTTGGTGGGTGAGGCTTATTATAACAGCAGGTGTGGCTTATAGTTTTGCGCGGCTCATATAGCATCCCTTCACTTTTTTTCACTCCAATTCAATCACTGGCTTACACGCTTTACTCCCTATTGTGTCTACTCTGCCAGTGTAGATCGGGGAACAGTATTACTTTTATGTTATCTACAATGCTCAGGACCTGGGGGTTTCCAGATAACGGATCTTTACATAATTTGGATCTTCATACCTTAAAGTGATACTGACAAAAATTATTCTTCAAAATATTAATGTACATGTAAAAGTAACATATAGCTCATGTTGATCGGATTTCACTGATAGGTCTGTTTTTGTAAGTAATTGTTACTTGAAGTTCCTAAACCTGACTGTTTTGCCAACCTGACTGTCCCTTCTCAACCTGTCAGTTAGAATTTCTAATGCTAACAGACAGAAGCTCAAATATGGTAGCCCCCTCATAGAGCAACATAGGGGATCAGATGGGTAATGTAACAGCATCTGCAAATACTTTTATGGCAAAATAGATCACATGCAAAGACAATGTTATGATAGATGTTTAAAAAAGTTTTAATTCCTGGTGGCAGTATCTCTTTAACTCTACTAGAAAATCATGTAAACATTAAATAAACCCAAGAAGTTGGTTTTTATTCCAATAAGGATTAATGATATACTTAGTTTGGATCAAGTATGTGGTACTGTTTTATTATTACAGAGAAAAAGGGAAATTTTTTCAAAAATTCAGATTATTTGGATAAAATTGAGTTTATGGGAGACGGCAATTCCATAATTCGGAGGATTCTGGATAACGTTTTCCGGATAATGGATCCCATACCTGTACTATCATTAAAACCCAGGGGTACCTCAGACGGCCGGTCACCCATTGCTTACTCCCAAATTAACCCCATTTGTATTGTCAAATTTTTAAAAATCTTGCCTTTGGACAAAAACTACCAGGACCCTCTGGTGCCATAGTAAAAAAACTAAACAGTGCTTCAGTTACAGTATTTTACCTGGGTCTGGTTTGTTTAAAAAACATTTCATGGCATTTTGGTAAATTTTGGGGCAGAGGCTGTGGTGGTGGCAATAGGTTTGTGCTATATTTGTTCCCTGATACAAAGGAGAGCTCTTAGCTAAGCAGACACTTTGGTGGCAAGCGGCAGAGGATATTGTTGGCAGCCAGGGAAAAAAAGGGATTTTTCTGTTACCTGGTGCAAAATGGAGCTTTTTGTTAAAAGGGAGAGACTCTGGTGGCAGCAAGTGTTACTGGAATTATGTTTGTTTCCTGGCACAATTCAGCAGGCAAAAGGTTTTATGGTTACATATTGGGAGAGCAGAGACTCTGCTGGGGTGAATATTGTTAGTAGTCACCAGGAAAAAGCTTTTATTTTGTTCCCTGACATAAGTAGGAGTTCTAATGTCCCGCGCAAAGTGTTCAGCTGTGTAATTGGTATATTGTATATGGATATATATTGAATATCATGTAAAGCAAGGCACTCACATGTCTTAAAATATAGTGAAAAAGAGATAAAGTTTATTTGTTATTGCAACGTTTCGGTCTTCCTTGAGACTTTTGTCAAGGTAACAACAGAGTGAAAAAATTCAAACCTTATACTCCCCCCCTTGACAATGGTGCCAAAATGTGTTGTATAGTCCATAGGGTGGCACACCGCTTGTCTATTTACTACCGAGGTGCACGGTAAAAAACTTGTAGCATTCAAAAAGACCAGCACCACCCGGATTTTAGTGAAACAAATAAAATGTTGTGTATACAGCCAAGATATATTTTAAATTTCACTGTTTTGCCAACCTGACTGTTATTTAGAGTTTCTAATGGTAACACACTTCTGCTGCACCAATATGGCAGCACCTCATATGGGACCAGATAGGTAATGTCAAAAAACACAAGGCATTACTTTAACGGAAAAATTATAAATAACTTGCATAGACAACGTTATGATAGACATACAAAAAAGTTTCATTTCTCATGTCGGTATCTCTTTAATGCTCCATGGCTAGGCCCTAAAGGGTGCAATTTTCTAGCACATAGGCCCCTGGGAATGGCAAATGATCCCTGAAGACACCTAGGGGGCGATTCACGAAGGGTCGAATATCGAGGGTTAATTAACCCTCGATATTCGACTAGGAACTAAAATCGTTCGACTTCGATATTCCTGCGATCGATCGATCAAAGGATTTTTCATTCGATCGAACGATTAAATCCTTCGAATCGAACGATTCGAAGGATTTTAATCCAACGATCGAAGGAAAATCCTTCGATCAAAAAATCCCAGGCAAGCCTATGGGGACCTTCCCCATAGGCTAACATTGACTTCGGTAGCTTTTAGCTGCCGAAGTAGGGGGTCGAAGTTTTTCTTAAAGGGACAGTACTTCGACTATCGAATGGTCGAATAGTCGAACGATTTTTAGTTCGAATCGTTCGATTTTCGTAGTCGAAGGTCGAAGTAGTCCATTCGATGGTCGAAGTACCCAGAAAAACGTCGAAATTCGAATTTTTTTCATTCGAACCCTTCACTCAAATTTCGTGAATCGGCCCCCTAGTGAAATATGCTTCTAGTGATAATTAACAGAGAATAGTGTGGTCGAAATTAGCAGATCAATCAAATCTTGGCATGTATGGTCAATTTAATACATGACCCCATCTTTTATAGCTGAAATTCTGAGCTGGGTTTACCCATTTCCTACAATTGTTTCCTTTTTCAGTAACCCGGAATGAGAGCTAATTGATATCAGTTTATATTCAAAGGACAAGTAATAATTTATATTATTTGTAGTTTTTGAGCTAATTTGCTTTTTATCCAGCAGCTCTCCAGTTTGCATTTTCCGCAATCTGGTTGTCAGGGAGCAAATTATCCTAGCAACCATGCACTGATTTGAATAAGAGACTTGAAAATGAATAGGAGATGGCTTGAATAGAAAGACAAGTAATAGAAAGTAGCAATGACATTGAATTTGTAGCCTTACAGAACATTTGTTTTTAGATGGGGTCAGTGACCCCAGTTTGAAAGCTGGAAAGAGTCAGAAATTATTTAAAAAATGATAAAAAATAAGTAATGCCAACCAATTGAAAAGTTGCTTAGAATAGGCCATTCTGTAACATACTAAAAGTTAACAGAAAGGAAAGGTGAACCAACCCTTTTATCACAGCAATTGATCACTAATCACAATCATCCAGTAGTCTGCCATGTGACTATCACTTCTGTGATTTGTCCTAGATTTTCTTATAGAGGAAACAAACTAAAAATTAAATGTTAGCTCCCAAAAATGTATTGTTAGCTGAAGCCCCAGCCCTGTACAGGCAGGCAAATATGTCTTCCAAGTAGGTTAAATGACTTTAACCATCGATAATACTAATATGCAAATCATCAAATAGCCTCAAAATAGTTTGCTCTAAGGGGTCTTACCAGAGTGGGGATCATGCACATTTGTGGCCAGAGCTGTGTAAAAAAAATTCCCTGTAAGGTTACAAAATATTATAGTGATCGCTATTATTGTTTATTACACATCTTTCTGTTAAGGCCCTCTCCTATTCACATACCAGACACTCATTCAAATCAATGCATGGTTGCTAGGGTAATTTGGACTCTATCAACCAGATTGATGAAATTGCAACTGGAGAACTGCTAAATAAAAAGCTAAATATCTCAAAAATCACAAATAATAAAAAATGAAAACCAATTGCAAATATCACTCTCTGCATCATTCTGAACGTTCATTTAAAGGAGAACTAAACCCTAAAAATGAATAGGGCTAAAAATGCCATGTTTTATATACCGAACTTATTGCACCAGCCTACATTTTAAGCTTCTCAATAGCAGCAATGATCCAGGACTTCAAACTTGTCACAGGGGGTCACCATCTTGGAAAGTGTCTGTGACACTCACATGCTCAGTGGGCTCTGAGCAGCTGTTGAGAAGCTAAACTTAGGGGTTGTCACAATTATCAAGAAGAAAATGAGGTTTGTCTGTAATATAAGCTGATGCTACAGGGCTGATTATTAAATTCTGATTCTAATTGGACTGGTTTCTGTGCTACCATGTAGTAATTATCCATATTAATTACTAATCAGCCTTAAACTGTGACATTTATATTCTCAATGTACTGTACAGGTATATTTTGAGTTGACCCCTAAGCTCAGTAAGTGATAACAGTAGCACAGAGCATGTGCAGTGAATCTGCAGAAAAAGTAGACGGGGAGCTACTGGGGCATCTTTGGAGACACAGATCTTCCCTGCTAAATAGCTTTGGTTGCCTTGGGCAGGTACAGAAGCACAAAACATAATGTATAACATTTCTAGCCTATTTCTTTAGTTTAACTTTCCTTGTCCTTTAAAGGTAAACATCACCTTTAAAAGAACAGAATGGAAATGAATGGAACAAACTCCCATCATTTTAATAAATTGTACAGTAAAGGAAGTTAGCAATGAAAAATTCTTAATATGTCCTAAGTAAAAGATCCTCAAAAAACATTTTTTTCTGATAAATAACTGCAATTTGCAATTTCAGTGGGATTCTAAAGTCTGATGTGTTTTTTGCCTTGAGAAACATTTCATCTTTGTTACTTTATATTCCATCAATGAGTAGGATAGGGATTTCAGATGGGATATGTTGCCTTGGTCTATTTTTGTTCAACATCGAGAACTAAATCATTATATTGGATTCCAACAGTAATGAAATTTGCTAACCCTGATTTCCCATCTCAACTGCCCTCTGCTCATATCAAACTGCTGTAGAGGTCCCTTCACTCTAGGAAGAGACTCATCTTTGTTATTAATGTGAGCTAGAGGGCAGCTGGGTCGGATAGCACATAAAACGAACACAATATAACTGAAAAGGTTCTGTTGGTAGAGTCCACTTTGACCCTTTGTTGCCAGAGGACATACTTTTTACTTACTTCTATCATCTCTAAGGGGAACAAGCTGCTTCTGCATTATTTTTAAAATTATTAGGGACCCCTTTGACTCCAGAACGCAGACATTTTGTTTATTGCTTGTTGTGCTCTTAGTGTTAGAGAGAAACTTTTATGCTGTCTCTTGATAGTGGATAATTGGAGTGTAATTTGTGTAGCTATTAAGGGTTAGGTCCAGAAAGGGATGCTTTTGTTAAAGGGGTTTCCTTTAAAATTTGTGTGAAGGCTATTGTATTTAAAACAAATGTTAATTACATTTTTTAAAGGGGCAGTTAACGTTTACAAATCTTACCATTGTCAAATAATATACAGGTATTGGTATCCAGAAAGCTCCGAATCATGGAAAGGTCACCTGCAGACTTCATTATAATGAAATAATCCAGATTTTTAAAATCAATTTCTCATTGATAATAAAAATGTTACAGGTATGGGACCTGTTATCCAGAATGCTCGGAACCTGGGGCTTTCCTGATAATGGATTTTTCTGTAATTTGGATCTTCATATCTTAAGTCTACTTGGAAATCTTTTAAACATTAAAGGGGAACTCCACAAAAACATAACTTTTTGAAAAGTAAACATAATTTCAAGCAACTTTGCAATATATAGTGAATAAAGTACCCCTATTGTAAAATATAAGGATATTATAAGTCATCAAGGAGTTCCATGACCATATAAAGGTCATGGAACTCCGAGGTGATTTCTAATATCCTCATATTTTCCAACAAGGGCTACTTTATTTATTATAATACACAAGTTTTAGTGAGTTGTGACAAAAATGACATCACTACTCATCGTTTCTAACTGATGACATCACTGGTCACCGTTTATAAGGATATAATTTACAGGATATTCATGGCTTTTGTGTATTATATATCAATTAAAAAAATGCAGACTTTTCATGATTTTTTATGGTTTCTGACAGTTCCCTAAGCCTAGCCCCTGCTCTCCTGCTGATCTCTCTGACTACTTTGCTAAGCTGGCTGACTACTGTTACTTTGTATCAACATACAGCTGTCCTTAGCCTGCATCCTCCAAACCCCACAAACTGCTGCTCTGAACTTTAGTAATGAATGTATCAATCTCATCCACGATTAGTAAATTAATAGCATGATCATGATAAGGAGGAGAGAACAGAAGTTTATTAACCTCTTAATGTTATTTATTTGTTAATGTTCTAGGCATGTTCACATGGGATTTAACATGGAATTTAACTCCAGCTGCAATATTTTCATTTTGGAACTTGGAAGTAAGCAGGTGTGGCACTGACTCCAGCAGGAACAGAAACAATTGTGTGACAACAGCTATATATGAAACCAATTTAGACCTTAAGCTTGTAAATACTTCCCAAAGTATAGGCATTCTAATAAAATGCCTTAAAACAAATATTCGTGGCCTCTTGTTCTTGCAGCTTGAGCCAGTCAGAAATAAGTTGACATGGGGCCAAGGATGTATATATAGCACTTTATATGGCATATGCAGGACTGATGTATATTAAGTCAGCAAATGTAGGGACACTAACTATGCCTAGAGATTTAAAAAATTCTACCATGATATTCAGTTTCAGAACTAGACTGCTATATCTCTGTACAATGTTTCCAAGGGCTGACTACAGTAAGGGGCCTGAAACAGTGGACTAGAAATGTCCCATATATAGCATGAATAGGGGCAGATATTTTGTGAGACACTGTAGTTATGTGTCCTGGTGTGGCCATAAAGTTGTTGTGATATATAAAACAGAAGATGGGGAATACAGCTCCAGCCCTGTATTACCAACCAAGAGTTCTCTTCTGCAATATTTCAACACCCCCATATTAAATAGGAGGACAGGGCATATTTGATTTGGTGGTTTCAGCACAACAGATGATAGCTCAGTAGCCATTGGGTGCCTCTTATATATCGTGGATTTTCCTGACTCGTTGCTGTGCCACAAGAAATCTGCCAATCCCATGGCAATGTAGGTAAGACACCTGCCAAATCCTCTGCCCCCAATATATGCTAAATGAAACTTCCATCATGGCACTACTTAACCTAACCTGTGAACTGATACTTTGTGCTCAAAAAAACAGGCAAAACTGTTCTGGCACTTGCCTGTCAAACATCTGATTTCAAACAATGGGTTATTAACATGAAGTTGGTCCTTTCTTTGCTATTATTACAGTGGAAAGGCTTTCCACTTCATGGTGGAACAGTGTTGGTGGGATTTCCTAAAATTCAGCCTCAAAAGCATTGAGGTTGGGTATCGAAGTTGGGTATCAAGTAGGGCCGGGCCAAGCCGGCCAGCCCTCTACCCCCTGCGCACGATGGAAAGAGGAGGAGGGAGAGGAGTGAAGGAGAGAGGAGGGGATACTTACAAAGGGCAGCGAACATGGACTAGGGGTAGGCAGAAGACGCTTAATAGGTACCTGCCAAGTGCCCCCTCATCACTGTGCCCTAGGCAGGTGCCTCTTCTGCCTACCCCTAGTTCTAGTCCTGGTAGTCAAGCCTAGCTCACAGGTCATGGTCCAATTTATCTCACTTGGGTTGAGGTCAGTACTCTGCAGGCCAGAAGAATTTAAACTTCACAGTTGCCTATTATACATAAAGGCAGGTAGAAATCTCCTTTCACCTGTCAAATCCAGACTCATCTGTCAGACTTACAGATTGTAAATCACAATGTAGCGAATGTGATGATGTGATTTAAGAAGCGATGTTAAGTCCCTTTGGCAAAAAATGTGCCTGAATACTTTTGACCATCTGGTGCCTGCGGCAGCCACTCTGGAACCAGTGTCTGCCAAGGAGTGTGCGTTTATCATTTATTTGAATAGAATGTGAAAATGTAGAAATGATGCCATTGACATTTAGTAACCTTTTCCATTATCAATTTAGAGAAAAAGCCAAACTGTATTTGCACAAATTGTTCTAAAGCAAGGGTATAAAACATCTTTTTTATTTCTTTGCATACAGAGTTTAATAGCAACTGAATATGACTATGTAACAGTACTGTAATATCATCCAGAATTGTATTGTGACTATTGTCTAAGAACTTTGTAGGTGACCATGTTACACAAACCACTTTAGCAGACTTCAAATTATAATCCTTCGATTTTGGATTTCAGTTTGTTTGCTTTTGACATAATCTGCAGATTGCGGATAGTATTTTATTGCATGGTTTGGCTGTATTATGTTTATTTAGTGCTAGACAAAAGATATAAGCATCTGCACTTAAGTACTGTGCAGTTTACAAAATATGGGATCCCTGCAATGTCTGGTGAATGTTTGGAAAGTATTTTCACGCATGCTTTGCTTTATTTTTGTAATTGGGTTTTTAGGTTCATAGAGGGAGGTATGTTTTGTGCCGGCACCTATTTTTATAAAGCAACCCTGCTGTGACAGTAATTTGGAAACGTGTAATCCCTAAGCATTGAATTCTGTGTAGGATTTCTTGCAGAGTTTAGCTGATTGTCCTGATTGTGTGAATGATCAACTTGCCTAATGAAATAGTGCTGGAGACAAGAGGGGGAGTTCTGCATTGCTGTGTGCACCTGCCACTTGTATGGAATATATAATGGAGAAAGCAGCATTAGGGGTTTTTATTTCACAGACTGATTAAGTCAGTGTAAAAATAAAGGATTGCTGCACACGGCTCACACCATCCATTGGCATTTTCAAAGGCAGGGGGAAGGAACATTTATAATTTGCTCACTTGTCTATGTGCCCTTTTTTGCACTATGTTTCTTTTTCTGATACATGCAGCAATCTGAGAATAATTAGTGATTTAGCAGGTGGAAAATAAAATAAAAATCAATCAAACTGCCCTTGCCCTACCTTGCATCAACATAATCCAGCCTGCACTTTGCTGACTTTGCCTCTGTGCCGTGGGCCGTATTTTCTTGCCAGTATAACACTTTCTTAAATGTGAAAAGCCACTTTGATCAGTGATGTGATTCCAGGCATTTTGTCTTCTGGGTAGTTAAAAGTTGAGGCCAATCTTTTAGTGCTAGCTGTTCAAAAGCTGATATTTGTGTGTTTGCCAGAGAAGATGCAAAAGGTGCCAGGAAGTGTCTGCCTTATACAAATTTATAAAGCTTAATATCAGCCCAAGGGTTTGCCCTCTGTAAGTCATCATTGATAAGTGGGTGATGTGTGGTAGCAGCTTTGAGATGATATATCTTAAATATCCCTCTATGGCCAAAAGAAAGAGAAAACCTTCTGGCTTTCAATTTCAACCTGTGTGAATCCCTTTAAACAATTCTATAAAAACTGAAGTGTCAGTACTACATATTGGCCAAAATATATAAATTCATGTGCCACGTTAAAGCCCCTCCTACACTGCCTGCTTTATATTAAAGCGCATTTTTTAAAAAAATTAAATCATTAGAACCCTAGCAACAATTCACATGGGGAGGCCTATTTATCAAAGGTCAAATTTCAAATTCATGTGAATTTTTTTTAATTTGAATATATTCACAATTCTACTGGGACTTAATTTAAGAAAAAATTTGAATGGGTAATATTCGATCGAATGGTTCCGACCCAAAAATTCGACTCATATTCGTATTAGATCCATATTCGATTTGTACATATCGAGTTTTTCTCTGAAAAAAACCTTGAATGTCATGAAGGCAATTAACATCTCCAAATGGCTCAACGGACCTCTGCCATTGACTTGTACATAAAGTCAGCAAGTTTTAGGTGGCAAATATTCAAATTAGGACTGTTTCCATGGTCGAGGTGTGATAAATCTAACATTCGAATTTACATTCGAACAGGGGGGATTAAACTAGAATGTTTGAATTTTGACACTCGAAAATTAGAATTTGCTATTCGACCCTTGATAAAGCTGCTCCTAAGTGTGGCTAGAGTGGTAGAACTGTGTTCACTTACCCTGTATACTCAGAAGCTATAGACGCATTTCATTGAAGTTATTGCCTGTGTATTGATGTGATGTCTATAGCTGGTTAAGCGAAGATGATCCGATTCAAAGTCACTATATATGTGAGGAAGTGAAGAGGAGTGCTGAGAGAGGTGAAGCTCTGCACACAGTCAGGGGGTTATTTATTAAAGTCTGAATGCTAAAAACTTGAACAATTCAAGTTTTTTTAACTATAAAATCTGAATTTTTAGTGGGAAAAAAAAACCAAGTTTTTCAAGATATATTATACCCAGAGGATGCAAAAAGTCACAATGAGAATACTCCATCTTTAATCTGTAGTGGTCCTGTAGAAGTCAATGGCAGAGGTCCTATTATGGTCTGCAATGGGCTTCATACCATAATATGAACATTTAGGGCTTTTCCACAATCTCACAAAAAATTCGGACTTTTCGGGGCGCCAAATCCCCAAAGTTTTTTTTGCGTGACAGTTTTGCGACAGTTCAAAAAAGTTGTGTTTTTTCCCAATCTGTTTTTTTCATGTTTTTTTTTAATGATGAAGGGTAAATCGTGGATTCTAGTTGGTCAGACTTTTTTTATTTAAAACATGAGAAATATTCGGATTTTGATAAAATACTTTATGTTGGCAGTATTTTGATTCTGCATGAGTGTCTCAGTTAGCTTGTTTATTTCTGGGTGAAAATGGAAATCGTACAAAGTTGATCTTTTGCTTTTTTTTTTTTTTTTTTTTTTACCCATCATGGAGGTAAGACAGTCTGGCCTCTTTTTAATTTGTTTAGGGATTAATTATTGTATCTGTAAACCATTGAAACTGGGTATTGTTAATAGTAAAAATCTGTTTTGCCTATTTCTTTTGCTGAGCTCTTGGGTGCTCATGCTATGGCAGGCCCCACAGATTTAGAAATATGGGGTTTCTGGAGCAAGAATATAGTTCCATGTTCCATTTAGGTAGATCTGTACATATTTTCTAGTGATGCACTGAATCCATGATTAAGTATGTAGGATTCAACTAAGTCCTGAATGCCCGACCAAACTGAATATAATCTCTTAATGATAAAGTAACCATTAATAAAAACCCTGATAAGTATCAAACCACATTAAAAGGGTCCTCCACCCAAAACAGATTTTTTTGGCTAGTGAAAGTAAATATTTAATTCTAGTCTACTTTCCAATATACTCATTAATTACACTTTCTCAGTGCTTTTAAAGTTTCTGTTTTTTAATAGTCATTACATTTACAATTAAATTAAAAACCTTTATTTGTAATAAATGTATATTGGAATGTATATTTGAGCGGAGGGCTTCATTAAAATTAGACAAATTGCGATCATTATAATCTAATGGCACTGTGCATAATTTTTATGACTGGCTATTGGTCTTTGTGGATTGACTTTGTAAGTTGGAACCTTTTTACCGTTCTTTAATATTCAAGTACATTATATAAATTTCTGACATGATGCAGGTAATTTTATCCAAAATATTGAATTGCATATCAGCAGGATCTTTTCTTCTACGATATCCCCTGAAGGATTTTGTTTTATACACATCACTATTTTATCCATTTGTCCCTCTCAGTCGATTGCTCCGCATCATTGCCCCTTTCACAAACCCATACACTGACAGACAAGTAGAATAACATATATCAGAGACAGTCACATACTGAAAGTAGAAAGCAAGCTGAGATGCTTAGTTACTCAATGAGAGCCAGACATAATAATGTGACAGACTGACTTAGATATAGTGACAGACATGTTCAGCCAATGTAAAATTTACTGATGAGGACCTTGTGTATTTCCCGGGTCTGGTGGGACTCGACAGATTTTTTCTGCTCTCACATACTGATCCAGCTGGTATTGAGCCATAGCTTCCTTTTTTTTCCATTTGTTGAAGGAACATAGGGAATGTTATTAGGGAGTGTTTGTAGAATAGAACCAGCTCCAAGGCTTCCTAACTTTGACCATTTTTTAACCATATGCACAAGAGTTTATGTTAACTTGTAGGCATAGGCAGCAGAAGATGGTTTTGACAGGGGTGGCCAGGACGAAGGGTAAAGGTGCCGCGCGTAGCGCGGTGGCAAAATTTGGCCACGCCCCTTTTTGGTCACTCCTTTTGGACTCCACCCCCTTTCCTGTGTGCTTTCACTGAATTTTCAGGAAAATCAAACCATAGCAGTGGGGGCAAAATTTGCTTAAAGTCTGGCACTGCAGGAAGGGGGTAATAACACCACATGTACAATTTTAACTGAGAGCTGTGAATGCTGCACTACAAGCGCATTATGGGGTAAAGGGGGAAAAAGATTCTGGCACCTAAAGTACATTACATGCAGAGACTACGGGGTACTAAAAAGACATAAAGGAGCAGTAGGTACTGATCTCCCAAGAACATAATATAGAGAAGGCACCACAAGCACTATAAAGAACATCATATAGTAAGAAGCCGAGGCACTGGCACACCAAATACATACATATAGAACAATGGACAACAGCCACACAAGCAGTAAGATATAGAGAATACTGACAGGCCAAGCATAATAAAAACGTACAAGAATGCATTATATAGTAAGAATCAGTGAGCACAGGCACTCTCCCAAGTTCTAGCACCTCCCCATGCACTGCCTCACTCTATTGCTCAGCCAAAATGCAAGGTATGAGGAACTGTAGGCCTGGAGCAGTGTGTAACCTGTAGTAGGGAAAGCCATGAAGTGACTGAAGTAATGTGAAAAATCTCTCACTACATGGATACCTTTTCTGCTAGTCAGACAGCAATGTTATATTATTATGGGGCAGTTGTACAAATTTTCCAATCCAACAGCATCAGCATAATAATTATATATAAACATAGTAATTTAGGTTGAAAAAAAGACACGTCTAGCCTTTTTAAAACCTGTCTAACTTCTAGCTGATACAAAGGAAGGAGAACAGCCCCTTCTAAAGCTTATCCAATTTGCTTCATAAAATGTCTTCCTGACTCCAAGATGCAATTTGACCATTTTCTGGATTAACTTTGTACTAAGATCTTTAACCCTGTATTTTCTGTATACCCCCCCCACCCAGAAAGCAGGATGGCACAGTAGAAATTCCATGTATAAATACCCCTAGATCTCATAGCAGAATGGCAACTTAATTTATAAATCCCCCAGAATTCACAGCATAATTGCAATTTCATTTATAAATAACCCCAGAATTCATAGTAGAATGGCAATTCCATGTATAAATACCCCCAGCATTTATATCAAGTTGGGACAGTGGCAATTCCAAATATAAATAACCCCAGAACTTATATCAAGATGTCACAGTGGCAATTCCATGTATAAATGCCCCTAGAATTCATGGCAGGATAGCACCATGGCAATTCCATGTATAAAACCCCCACAATTCATATGATGGCAAAGGGGCAATTCCATGTATAAATACCCCCAGAATTCATGACAGGATGGTACCATGGCAATTCCATGTATAAAACTCCCCAGAACCCATAGCAGGATGGCAAAGGGGCAACTCTTTGTATAAATACCCCACAGAACCCATAGAAGGAGAAGAGAAAAGTAGATGAGCACATTGACAAATTGGCAATGATCAGCCACTCAACCTCACCAATGGGTGTTAAAGGGGTTGTTCACTTTTGAGAATACTTTTAGTATGATGTACAGAATAGTATTCTGAGACAATTTGCAATTAGTTTACATCTTTTATTATTTATGTTTTTTGAGTTATTTAGCTTTTTATTCAGCAGCTCTCCAGTTTGCAAATTCAATCTGGTCGCTAGGGTTCAAATTACCCTAGCAACAATGCATTGATTTGAATAATAGACTAGAATATGAATAAGAGAGAATAGAAAATGTAGTACTTAAATAGTAGTATCAATACATTTGTAGCCTTACAGAGCATTTGCTTTTTAAATGGGGTCAGTGAACCCCCTTTGGAAGTTGGAAAGAGACAGAAGAAAAAGGCAAATAATTAAAAAACTATAAAAAATAAATAAGGAAGACCAATTGAAAAGTTGCTTAGAATTGGCCATTCTATAACATACTGAAAGTGAACTTAAAGGTGAACCACACCATTAAGAAATGCATAAAGCTATTAAAATAGATTTGCTATAGATTCCTTGACATAGATTTGCCTGGGGTAAACACGGTTCTAGTTGTCTGCTGTTCCTTTTATTCCTGTCGCCTCTGATTACATTATAATACATTTATAATAAGTTAGGGCCAGGGATTGAGACCTTAGCACAGTATTTCCATTTAAATTGTGCCAATACGTGTATATCAGAGTCCAGGTATAAGATATATCTGTTACAATGGAAGATGTATGCATCTTCATGTTTCACAAATATATAAGGGATTTTTCTTTAGATAGCATTATTTACCATTAAAATAATCACATGCAATGAAGAGTATTGTACTGTAAGAGAGGGATGAGGGGTGAAGCTGCATTTTGACGATTTGTGCTGCACAGAGACAACTTTGGATACTGCGCTCTATTTGCACTGTATGGAACACATGTGCAGGCCTATCCGTGCATTCCTATGTACTCCTTACTCCTGACAGGCGCTAACACGATGCTCGCTTCTCTTCCGGACTGCAGCTGTGCAGCAGGCGGAGCTTCCTTTCATTCGCTGGCCACTTCAACTTTACCAGCTTGGAGGGGGTGGTGCAAAATGAAAGTGGACTGGCTGGGTAAGGGAGCCAGCCCAGATACTTCCTTTCCATCGCTGGCCACTTCCACTACCGGTTTCTAGGGGGTGGTGCAAAATCGAAGTGGAGAGGCCAGGTAAGGGAGACAGCCCAGACACGCACCGGCTTAAAAGAAAAAAGGCAAAAAAAAACCTGTAAAAAAAAAAATTTTTTATTTTTTTTTTATTTAAAAAATGGTTTCAAACTGGAGGAGGAAAATTCTGGGGGGGCCACGGCCCCTGTGGCCCCCCTGGTTCTGAAGCCTATGCTTGTAGGTACCTGTGAATATAAACTGCTGGATGTGTATATAGTATCCCGTGTTATTTGTTAAAACTGCTACAGTATCAACAAAAGGGATCAAGTTAAAAACTCACGGCAAGGAAACTGATTTACAATTAAAGAATGGTTTACTCGCCTTTCGCATAATGAAATATACAAGTAGAAGTGCCCCTTTAGTATGCAATATGTAGGCAATTAGTATTCCCCGTATGAACACAGAAAACGTATAGAAAACCAAACCAATGAAACTTCTGTAGCCAGACATTTCATAGTCACAAGTCAAAGTACAGCCAAATCAGCTGGCTGTTGTTTTTTTGGATATAGTGGCTAGATGCTGTAGCCCCCAAATGGCTGATTTATCAACATTGCAATTAGAATTTCTACCATGATTTGAGTTTTTTGCACACAACTTATGAATGTCAGATATTTAATAAAGAGCACCAATCATCCTAATTTTTTTTTACCGAACTAGAGGGCTAGGTGCAGGCTGCACATTGTGCATGCGCATAATGAGCCAGTTTCACAAGCTGAGGTCACATGCGAATAATGAGAGGGTTGCACCACTCACTCATAATGCACTCAACTTTGTCAACCACACCGCAATAATAATAATATAATAAACCTAGGCACCCCTTGTTTTACAATATACCCAGTTGCCTTATTTTTATTTAAATATACCTGTTAAATTATCAAGCCTTGGACACTAGTAATTAATGTGTGAGGCTTGTTATGCTTGAAAGATAATTCTGTCTATAAAACCATGGTGGTCAAAACTTGCCTGTTACAGTTATTAATACTATTGAATAAAGAGTGTAATATTGGGGAAAGCCCCCAGAGATTGTCTTTACATCCCAATATTTTTGAATAGTGAAACACCTATCTGATTCAGTTGGTTTAATCCACTCATGCTGTTGTACACACTGGTCAGTTGTTTTTAATTGGTAAGGAGTCAAACAGTAAAGCAACTCAGAAACTACAACATAAGTCGTAAACATGTCACTGCAGATTTTGTTGATAGATCTGAAGGGATATTTAAGGGGATCACATTAAATATATTCAGCAACTTTTTAGTTTCTGAAGCACTGGACAGATATGCTGTTGACAGCTTATTAGAAACCCACACAAATAGACAAAATCCTGCTGTGGCACCCTCGTTTGTCGAGCGCCAACTCCCTCCCGCAGCAAAGGAGTGAGGTGGGTTTTAAAGTGCAGGAGAGGGAAAACTACCAGAAATACTCCCAGCCCCCTGCGATCCTATGTCTGCTCGATGCTAATTACAGCACTGAAATCCTACATCTGTACTGCTTTTAATGCATGTTGATTAGTTGTAGATCATCCCAAAAAATAATAAAAATGAAAAAATAAAAAAATAAAAAAAAATAAAAATATTCCTCATGTTGTCTTCTATAACTAGTTGTGTAAAAGGTGATTAAGCTAAGAATGCCTCCATGTTCCAGTGAAGCCACTTGATATGCTAAGGTTGATTTACTATTATAGGTACATGTACTAAATTTTCGCACACACTGAGGGCACTTAGTCATGGGCCAATGACTAAGTGCCCTAAGTGGGTGCGAAATGCGTAAGGCGAATGGAGATGATACATATTTTTTAACTTTGTATAGATAAAAATATTTTTTAACTAATCCTCTCTGGTCCTGTGGATCCATTTGAGTGCCGGGCGGCCCTGTTCCTGCTTATCCTTTGCTGTACCACTCCCTAAAGCTGGGGGTCTGGGACTGGAGCACCCGGGCCACATTCACTATTTGGTGAGTCATTTACAAATTATTCTGGAGCACCATGTCTCCCCTAACTTCTTCAATGAGTAAACCTGAATCCTTCACACACTATCCCTATTTACATGTTTTTGGTGTTTTTATTTTGGAAAAGAGGCATGTTGCATGGAATGTAGTTTCACATTCAATGTATTCATTGGGAAATCAACTAGTGTGTCTATTATTTTAGGGATGTAAAAAAGAACGTGTACAAGGCATAACTTTGTTGAAAAGATACATGCATGGGGTTTCAAGGATCGCTGAAAGAGTGCCATCATTTCCATTTTATTTTACCTTCATCACAAATAATTTCCTTGATTTGCACAACCTCCCCCTCAATCAGGAAGGTATTCTGTCTCCTGAGGGCTTTTCATAGGTCTAATTTTTTAGGCTGTTCCCAGTCAAGAGAAAAGCATTTAATCAACATATTCCATTCCATTCCATTTCAAGCCTGCAATGTGAATTTTCTCACTAGTGCACATAGGTCCTTCAGATTTTAATGTGTCTTATTGATGCTCTTTCAATCTTAACCACACAAATTCTTTAGGGCAGATGAAATTGTCTTGTATTCATCTCTTGCTAACAATTTAGTACATTATTTCTGTGAAAGTCTGAATTTGTGGACAGGGCCAGAAGTCCTAGGAATTATTGACTCTCTTTCTCTATTCCCCATACTTTTATTATATTCATTAAGAAAAACCTGACACATTTTCTAAAATGAAGATGCATTTGTTACTTTTATATTACTATTAATATATAATATTAACTACCTATGTGTTGAAGTAGATCGACACCCACAGGTCTTAGCTTGGGTTAAAAAGATTAATTAAATTAACCCAACATTTTGGTTGTTACACTAGCTTACAGACAAAACTTTGGCTTTACATTAAGTAAGATCAGACCTGATGGGCATCTGTTGTTATGTGGACTCCCCCAGATGCCTGTTCTTGTGATACAGGTGAGTGTCAGCATTGTTTTGCAAAAATATTATACATTTACAGGTATGCGATCTGTTTTCAAGAAACCTGCTATCCAGTAAGCTCAGAGTTACCAGAAGACTGTCTCCCATAGACTCAATTGTAATTAATTAAGTCAGATTATTTTAATAGACTTATTGTATAAAATCCAAATTACAAAAAGATCCCTTATCTGAAAAACCCAGGTCCCGAGAATTCTAAATAATGGATCCGATACCTATTTATGTTTGTGTCTATGTGTGCACATACAGGATTGATTATCTAGAATCCTTTGAACCTGGGTTTTTTTTGTATAAGGTATCTTTCTGTAATATCAATCTCCATACCACCAGTCTACTAAAAAATTATTTAAACATTAAGGGTAAGGCCAGCAGGCGATTTTGCGCTGTCGCTTATGGGGAAAAAACGCTGAGGCAGTTCGGGGATATAGTCGCGCAAAAGACGTGGAGATTAGTCGCCAGGCGACAAAACCTCCCCGAATCTCCTCGTCTGGCCTTCCCCTAAATAGGACTATTTTGCCTCCAGTGATGATTAATTTTTTCTTTGGCTGGATCAAGCACAAGGTACTGCTTTATCATTACAGAGAAAAAGGAAATAATTTTTCAAAATTAGAATTACTAATGGGGAGATGACCTTCCTTGTAATTTGGGGGTTTTCTGGGTAAGGGATTCCATTCTTGTATAATATTTAAAGTGGACCTGTCACCTACACATAAAAAGTTGCATAATGAACGTCCTTTGCAAATTAAATATGAAACCCCAAATTTTTTTTTCATTAAAACATCCATACCTGTTATAAAGGTGTTTAAATGTCTAAACTGTCAATCAAATATTACCTGCCCTACCTCTATGCCCGTGGCATAGAGGAGGGGCAATCAATTACTTTCACTTTCCATTCAGCACTTCCTACATGTCACTGCTCTCCTCACATTCCCTCTTCCTTCCTCAGGCTCTATAATTGTGTAGGGCACTGCACATGGACATTAGGTCCCCCATTCTGGTGCATACAAGATTTCGGGGTGATACACAATTTCCCTTAATAACCGTGTCCACAAAATGGCTGCTGCCTGCTTGCTGTGATTGTATAATTCCAAGACTGAAGGAAACAAAATTGAAATAATACATATCATGTAAGTAAAGTTTATTTTGCTCAACTAACATGATAGAAAAGAATTTGAAATTATTTCTTAGGGTGACAGGTCCCCTTTAAAATGCAGGGGATAGGGACCAGGGATCTAGGGCAGTGGTTGTCATTTTATTTTCCTTTAAGTCCTTGACAGACAAGTGATGCTACATTTACAGGACAATTTCCTACTGCAGTTATTCATATACAATACTATTTTCCTCTGTTCTGTTACTTTAAATATGGAGTTTGTCAGTCGTTTAGTGAGGGGCAGATTTATCAAAGGTCGAGGTGAATTTTTGAATTGAAAAAATTCGAATTTCGAGCTATTTGTTCTTCGACTAGTTAATAGTCCAAATTCGATTTGAATTTGCAAAAAATTAGAATATCAAAATTTATCATGTACTGTCTCTTTAAAAATTCAACTTTGACCATTCGCCATCTAAAATCCTGCCAAATTGCTGACCTCCTACAACCTACGTGGAGCGAATTGGTGGACTTTGAAAAATCAAAGTTTTTTTTGAGAATCGAATTTGATGGAATGTGCTATTCCTTCGATTCGAATGATTCAAATTCAGCCGAATACGGACCTATTTGATCGAAAACTGACCAATTCGACCCAACAAAAACTTCGACTTAATTTCGGTTGGTCTTTTTGAATACAAATTTCAACGTTTTTTAAATTCTAAATTAGACCCTTCATAAATATGCCCCTGAGTGTTCCAGTCTTTGCATATCCAGACCGGAGATCCATTTGTCTTCAATTATAGAGAAGATTTAAACAGATGGAACCAAAAGCTTTATGAAGCCCTTGGAGAGGTAAATTGCTGTTTTCTAAGTGATTAGGTTAAGGTCAGACCACACTTGAGAATATCCGCAGAATTAATTCAGTGCTTTGGGTAGGGTGAGGGGGAGAGACTCTGTGTATGTAGAACAGCTTCTCATTGGAGAATGCCATTATCTGATTGGCATCAACCAGGAGAGAGCTGCTCTGAAGCAGCAAACACCTAAGTATCTTAAAAGGATTACAGAATAAATATATTGTAACGTTCAGTATCCCACAACCCAGAGTAAACCCCAATGTCCTGGGCTCGGCTCACGCTTCGGCCTATAACCGCCTCCTTTCACGTCGGGTGGGGCCCTCAGGGCTTAATAGTGAGGAGACTGAGGGAAGAACTCTGGGCGAGCAAGGGAACTTAACGTAAAGGTTATCAAAGTCCAGGAACGGGCCGAGTCGAAACCAATCGGGAATGCAGTACAAAATCGGTAAGCAAAAGAGTAATCGAGGTCACAGGCCAGGTCAGCAACTAACAGGGTCGAAGTACAGAATGGAATCCAAAGAGTAGTCAGGAACAAGCCAAAGGGTCAGGGCAGGCGGAAGTCAAACAGGAATCAGGAATAGCCAAAGGTCACAACAAGAATCACAGAAATAATCGCACCCAGGAACAGTATACAGAACCTACGTTGGGCAAGGCACAAAAGGACTGCTGGCCATTTAAAGATTTGAATTTGGCGCCATTGGACGCTGGCGAATCAGCGCCTGCGCAATCGCGCCAGCGGGACTATCCCTTTAATTCCGGAGCATGCGCGCCGTGCGCTCCATAGGAGCCGGCGCCTGAGGCCTAGCCGCATCCGCGGCGCAGAAGTGAGACGGGCGTCCCCGTCGAGGGGGCGGCAGGCGTCCCTGCCGTCCCCTAGGTAAGTATCTTACATATATAAAGTAAATGGCAAAAATTACCAGAAGTGCAATTTATGTAAGGTTTGTACTACCCTACCTGCAATGTTTTATTGGCTGTATATGTATTTATTTTTAATTTTTTTTAATGAACAAATACAAGGCAGAAAAAGAAGCACTTTATAAGAGCACTTTAAATGTATAAAAAAAACCTCACTTTTCTCTTTTTAGTTCAGCTTAGCTTTATAATGTATCTGGCAAGCTCAAAGTTCATAACGCTGGAGACTTATTGCCTACAATTGCTAGAATAATCTAAGCATAGTGCCGCTCTGTATCCACAGTCTTAAACTTTGCCATGTACAGAGAAAATTCTTTTTTTTTGTATAGCTGTTTATTAAGGACAAGAATGTAACTTTCCCCACCTACTAACAGATTCCTTCAAGTTCTACAAGTGTTGTTACTCTGAAGGCTACTTAGCTAGAGGACATCTAAGCTGTCTGTGTCCTTTAGGCATGATTGTATTTAACAAAATGTTACATATAGTAGGAGAAAATGACTGGAGCAAAGAAGAAAAACAAAACACCACCAAGGACAAACTTCAACTAAAGGAAAAAAAAAACTAAAAATCAATGGATTTTCTCCCAGAACAATGGCAACTCAGTTATGTTCTGAAATGTGTTAAAATTTCTTTCTTCATAAACAGGCCATAAATCCAAAGAGTGGTACTTTTGCATGCTAGTTAAAATCTTTATTAAGAATTTAAGTACATTTGATTATATTGTATTTTTAAGTTACTGCGCAGTAATATAGCGTCCGTTAAAAGGCAGGATTAATTGCAGTAAAGTATCCGACTATGCGTCATAAAAAGTTACATTAGAGTTAAAATGCAAATAAAACTAATAAACAAATTGTGACTGAAAAATATCATTGCTTCGAATACATTTATTAATTAGCTGTGGCAACATTTGTATTCTATGTGTACTGTATATTGTGAGTTGGTCCCTAAGCTCAGTAAGTGACAGCAGCACAGAGCATGTGCAGTGAATCAGCAGGAAAGAAGATGGGGAGCTACTGGGGCATCTTTGGAGACACAGATCTTTACTGCTAAAGGGCTGTGGTTGCCTTGGGCTGGTACAGAAGCACAAAACATAATGTACAACATTTCTAGCTACTTCTTTAGTTAGGCTTTAGTTCTCCTTTAAGTGCTGCACTGGTATTTTACTTACCTTTCTCCTGGGTCCCAAGCATCCCTTGCTCAGATTCCTGTTTGCACATGCACAGTAGAGTAAACCCAGAAAGCACTGTTTCACCAATAGCCAAAGAAATGAAGTAAATGCCTGCTCAGAGTTTTTCTATGGACGGTGCAGTTTTGTCTAAACAGTAGCACTGGCCCAAGGAGAAACTTAGTTATCTATTTCAGTGGCCGACATCTAACAATTTTGGCAGTTTGTTTAGGATTCACTTGACTGGGAAGCAACTAGGAGAGGCACATTCAGAATCAGGCTGAAAAAAAAGTACAGGTATAGGATCAGTTATCAGCAAACCCATTTTCCATTAAGCTCCAAATTACAGAAAGGCGTCTCCCATTTCTAGTAGACTTAAGGTACGAAGGTCCAAATTACGGAAAGATCCATTCTCCGGAAAACCCCAGGCCCGAGCATTCTGGATAACAGGTCCTGTAGCTGTATATATTTATATAATGCTTTTTTTTTTGTTGTTGATTTTTTAACATTTAAAATCCCAAAAACCCAACCATTTCTTTAGTGCTGACTTTTTTACGGTTTACTTTTGTTTGCAGACTTAACTTACTATTTTTATTTTCACTATAATTTCTGAAAGTTCCTCATATTCTCATAACATCTCTGCAAGGCTTATTGATATCATTACAGTAGTGATGGGCGAATTCGCGGCATTTCGATTTGCCGGAAAATCCGCGAATTTCCCGCAAAATTCTCAAAACGGCAAAAAATTTGCGAAACAGCGCCTTCATCTCATTTTTGGCTGCGGCATCTGTTTTTTCGACGCTGGTGAAAATTTTTTTTGACACTGGCAAATTTTCTCGGGCGAATGTTCGGAAGCGTTTAGAGAATTTATTTGCTGCTGGCGAATCGCGCAAATTTGCCGCAAATTCGCGCCTGGCGAATAAATTCGCCCATCACTACATTACAGGAAGCATATTATATGTTCCAGTCATTAAACCATCCTCACAGTTGCTGACATTTACTGGAATAGGTGAGGTTCCACTAAATGTCTCCCTTAATTTTTCGTGGCATTTCCCAAGGTACAGTACTCAAATGAAACATTCTATCATTAAAATGAATTTTATATATAGATGTTGGTTCACTTGCATTTCAATTTGCATGTATGAATAGATATAGATTTGTTTTTTGTGCTTCATAATATATTTATACTCCGTTTCTATATCCTCTATATATTTACACCTTGTTTCAGCTACAGTTGTAATTCTAAATACCCTTCTGTAAGAGGAAGTAAAAATATTAATATTTTTGTTGGCTACTTATTGTCTTTTATCTGGGCCCCAAGATGAGTTTATAGATAGAATAGAAACGGTACTAAGTGCTGCATAGATTTTGTTGAAACCAAGAAAACGCTCTGGTAAAGGACAGGCTTATGCATATGTACATAACAATTGACATAAAGACAAACAAATACAGTAGTACAGTCTTCCCCACATGGGGCTTGCACACACATCAGTAATATGTGTTAATATTGACTATCCAGAAGGCATCTTTACATGACACGATTGTTATTTGTGAACAGTTTCTATACAGTGTGCCACATGTCCAGGTTGCATCAGGGGTTAAGGGGCGGCTTTCAAAGTTAGGATTTGCACAATAGCACCAGCCTGATAGTGGAGGAGTAAAGGTTTGACAACATTTGTTAAAAATCATGGCACAGTTATTCCTTTATACCATGTAGATTTAGTAGTTTGCAGTGTTGTCTGTAAAATGTATAGAAGAACATTTTTGAGGAGCATTTATTTGCTCTTTACAGGTATAGGATCTATTATCCAGAATGCTTGGAACCTGGGGATGTTTCTGTAATTTGGATGACCATATCTCAAAGAAACAGTTCAGTGTAAAAATAGAAACTGGGTAAATAGATAGGCTGTGCAAAATAAAAAATGTTTCTAATATAGTTAGTTAGCCTTAAATGTAATGTATAAAGGCTGAAGTGACTGGATGTCCAACATAACAGAATAGAACACAACTTCCTGCTTTTCAGCTCTCTAACTCTGAGTTAGTCGGTGACTTTAAGGGGGGCCACATGGGACATAACTGTGCAGTGAGTTTGCAATTGATCCTCAGCATTCAGCTCAGATTCAAAAGCAACAGTTATGACCCATGTGCCCCCCTCAAGTCTCTGATTGGTTACTGCCTGGTAACCAATCAGTGGAAACAAATAGAGCTGAAAAGCAGGAAGTAGTTTTCTGGCTATTATGTTACACATCCAATCACTCCAGCCTTTATACATTATATTTTTGACTAACTAACTATATTGGAAACATTTTTTATTTTGCACAGCCTATCTATTTAACCATTTTTTTTTACACTGAACTATTCCTTTGTCTACTATAAAAAAACAACAAAAAACATTAAATAAACCCAAGATTGTTTTGCTATCAATATGGACTTACAGTATACAGCTTTGTTACAATTGAGCACAAGGTACTGGCAGTGAAAAAAACAGCTCTGTCTATTCATTGGCTGATGTAGCCTATCATGTTTGTGTTCCCAGTAAATAGTATGGTCCAGGAGGCGGCCCTAATACATTAAATATCACGTTTTCAATTTAAGATTATTCAATGGCACATGCCACTAGAAAAATATATTTTTATATTGCTTAGCTGGGGGGGAAGGTCCCCATAGGCTTTCCAAGGTTTTTCTGATCGAAGGATAATCCTTCGATCGATGGATTAAAATCCTCGAACGATTATTCCTTTGATCGTTCGATCGATCGAATTGCGCTAAATCCTTCGACTTCGATATTTGCTATTAATGAAGTGTGGTCCAGTTTGTGCCAACCTATCCCAAATATTTGCATGATGTCTGCCTCCCCGAGCTGAAGGTCTGGGGCTTGAGCACCTGGACCCCCCAGCACATTTGGTAACTTAACCCTCACTCTTACCATGCTCTACAGTACATTGAATATTTTTCCAGTAAATGATTTATTAAAATAACATGTATATGATGCATATGATCAATGTCATGTAGCTTGTGAAGACCCAAACTGTAAATAGTACAGATATATTGTTATGGCTAGAAAATATACATATTTATGCTCAAAATAGGTAATTGTGTCTTCTCAACTGTTTCCTCAAAATGCTTTTTGGTAACATCTTTTCTCCAACATGCTCAAGGATAGACAGGCGAAGCATTATACAGGTAAATATAAATACCAAAGGTCCTCTGAATGCTTTGGTACCCCCTAAGCATATATTTTTAAAAATGTCCTTGTATTTATTGTTACAATTGTAACAAAAGAAAAGAGGGTTCCACTTTGCTTTCTTATAAGTTACAGTGATAGTAGATGGGGGGGGTATGTTGGCCCAAGCTGAAAATCTATCCAAGGTTGCCACACTTGGGTATTTTTTCAGTGCATTACATGAAAGTTTTTTTGTGAAGATCCAGTCAATCTTAGTTTTAAGTAGGTTATAATATATAGAGAAAGACTTCCCAGACCTTTCAGACACCTGTGTAGCAGCTTAAAAAAAAATTCTTAATCATCTCTGAGTGTCAGGAGAACTTTACGGTGGAGCTCCCATCAGTGCAACACATGGGTCTTTTTTTAGGTTAACATATTCAATACAGCATATATGAAATTGTACACTCTTATCCAGAATCAAATTGCTCGTGGACAGGACCACGAAATATGGAGTTTTGTTCCTGGTGTTGAACATCGTCTAAAACAGCTATTATCAAGATCTGGATATAGGTGTGCTCATCACACTGCATACACGTGAGTGCAAATGATTAAATAGAGCTTGTGCTTTCTGTTTTAAGATTAATAGGAAGAAAACAAAATAAATGCAAGATGTTATACTGTATAAATGTAAATGTGTCTTCGTTGTGGTTGTTAGGGATTTTTTTGAAGCATCCTTTGTAGGACTTAGATGATAATCAAATGCCTGGCTGGACATCTTTAACTCCTTTTTATGTTTCCAGTAATTTGCGGCCATTCATGAAAGGTTTCTTACACTCCTGGCATCAGACAAAGATGGATGGCTGACTTATAACCCATTATACTAATAAGAGTAGAAGATCAAAGCTTAAACAACCGAATGCCTTTTCAGCAGAAGAGTAATTACTGAATTGCATAGATCGGGATATATTGGTTAAAGCAAATTGTAAGATTGTAACGAATATATTTTCTGTGGATCTTGCTCTAATTTATATATATTTTTTTATTATTGCTTTGTCTGTGTTTACTTTTTAAAAAGAAAAAAAAGTCTCATAGATCGATGTGTCTCTCTCTTTCTCTATCATGACACAAAGCTTTGACAGCCAAACAAGCTTCACATTTCATATTGCATTTAAGTGAGAATCCTATCCTTCTAAGCATGAATGGCTATTAGAGTTCTGTAAATTGACTATAGAGCATGCATTTTTCAACTGGGTCATATATGTAATCGAATTTCATTTCATTTAATGAGGTATAATATAAATACTAACCAGCCCTTTCCTATAAAACAACCTTTAGAACTCCAAGTTAATTGATGATTATGTTGTATTCAGATACATCCAGAAAATGGGTTACGGTTCAGATGCAATTTTTTTAATGTGTAATACCCATTATCATGCACTGACTGGGAGCCATTTGCAGATCTTCAGGGCAAAACTGCTAATGAAACAAAAGTGTGCCCCTTGGTGCTCCTCTAACAAGCACTTGTACCCCAGAGAAAGCTGCACTCTGCTTTTTGCGCCAAATTTAAAATCTAGCACAAGGAACAGAGTGTGGTGTCAGATAGATCTGTCAGCAATAGGGGACACTCCCTAAATTGGGAGAGGGGTTACCTAGTTGCCCCTGCCCCTCTTGGACAGTGCACTGCCTAATGCAGGCAGCACTCTGTTCCAGGGGATAGCTACAGGTCTCTGCACTATGACCAGGAGCAGTGCGAAAAGTGCAAAAAAGCCAATTGTAGCCTTTTTTTTGCACTTTGCATACTGTGCTTTGTAAAGTAAAAGCCTCTTCTGATGAAGCGCCCAATAGCGCGAAGCGCATCATGAGGGAGTGGCTGAACATAAGGTAGGCAGACTGGGGGCGGCACTGCATTGTGGTGTGTAATGCTGAAATGCCAGGGAAGGCTTATGTGCATTGTAGTTTGTTTGAATTGCACAAATAAATGTTTTAAGTGAGATGTTATGCATGTCTTATATGCAATATGTGATATTGGACCTGTGCACAGCTCTCACTGTGAGATAGCATACACCCCTAAAATAAAATTGTGCTGGTAAAGTAAAAGCCCCCTACTTTCTAGTTAGAGTGCAGTTAAAAAGGTGTCAGAGGTTATAGTTTGAATAATAAGCAAAGGTATTTGGTGGTGCACTCCCATATTATGTGTAGTTGGGTGCAGGACAGAATATTAAGCAAAGGTATTTTGTGGAGCACCTCCCACATTATTATTCTGTCCTGAATATGGAGGTTGCACCCATCATGAAATGGGAGACTTTCCATAGGCAATAGCTAAAATATGGCCACAGCAGAACAACATTCTGTAATTAGAAAAGGTTGGGATTTTCAACCGCTTTACGACCTTCTACCTGTACAGTGATGGTATTTTTAGTAGTACCATTTTGACCTTGTGTAAGACAAAACTCAGTAAAGGAAAACCTTTAGTAATAGTCAGGCAATTTATTCATACATAATATAACATAACAGTTTTGTCTGGGTAAACTGTTGGAGTAACACACAGCATGTCAGCCAAGGACTTACCAAAGACCCACCTCTTGGTCCAGGCATTATATAGCTTTCAGAAGGCTTTTACAGTAATTGTGACAAGGGGTTCACAGAAATACCATATATGGTCTGGCGAGGAGACTTACTGGCATATATTTGTACATTCCTGGAAGATGTGCAGTTTTGCAACATAAGAGATTTCTGGTTCCAACTGTCCACAGCCTTGTAGACATCTGTTGGCTAAACATAGCCATTGTGGTACAGACAGCTATTGAGCAACACTTCTGCAAAAGGGCAAACGAGACATGCTGACACTATGCTGACACTCTGGAATTTAAGTAACAGAGTGATGATCTTTTGTTTGTATGACCTAGTATAAGTTATATGAGTGACCATTGTCCACAGTTGACCATTAGCCCTTATAGTCCATCCTGCCTTGGGCCCTATAGCGTTATGGCGTCATAGAGGGCAGGGGTGACAAATATCAACCCTCTGACACTAGCCATTCGTCCGTCTTAGGAATTAGACCGTTCCAGATATTTTTATAATTACAACAGTAAAATTAAAAAATGTTCAGCAGTAGATAGAAAAACACATGCCTTTATTTTCTATAGATGTCTTCTTGCCAGCTGTGTTTACTATGGGAAAAACACAATGTATGTATATGTTTCTTGTATTTATCCAGTATACTGGAAATGCTCAGTCATGTCTCCTCTAAGTTAGAGCAACTCATATTTTATTTCTATTTTTATTGCAATTCAACATTCAACTCCTTATGAATTTCCTTGCCACAAAACATCTCTTTGGTACTCTGTTTACAACTCGTAAATACTAACAATAGTGTTAAATTCATTCAGTCCCAACGTTGCGTTCATTTTCAAGCCGGCAGTTGTCTGATCAACACTCACTGCTGATTGTTTGGTATTTATAATTACACTGGTGCATTTCAGCACCTAGTTTAGTAATTGGCTAAATGTAGGCGTCAGAGCAAACATAAAATCCAAAAATGGGAATAGCTGAGGCCATTTAGGCGTCTTGGCACTAAAACATAGTGAGAATAAGCTGCCACCTTTTCTGAGGAAAAATGCCCTGCTTATTGTTACCTTCCTATCCTACGAATTAGGATGATAAAATACCAAATAAGGGCATAACAAGAGCGCATCAGGCCCTTCGCTAGAAAAATATTTGCAGTGCCCATTGGGCATAGCTGCTCAATTTAAAGAAGAAGAAGAGCAGTGTGGAGGCGGGATTTGAACACTACAGAGGGAGCAGTTGTTTGCCCATATCTCTCTGCCTCTCTGTCCCATTGTTGATCAATAGCTAATGACTACTTCTCCCAGTGTTGGTCCATATCTGTAAGGGTTGCCATCTGGATGGTACCAGTGACATAACTATTGAGGAAGCATACCCCACAACCAATAATATGTTTATTTTCAGGCGGGGCAGGTATTATTTCATTGACAGGTCCTCTTTAAATAAATATTCAAGGTTCTGATTATTCATCAGTGTTTTCCTAGTTATGTTTTTTCACTAAATTTTTTATCAAAAAGGGTGATAAAATGTAAACTAAAATTTTAAAAATTGACCTCTTGGTATCTGTGGGAAATCTCAGACTTGTCTTTCCTCACTATAGACAAAAGCAGTGTTTTACCAACCTTTCGTCACACAATTTTCACAGTTAAAAACGTTATTTCTCCTTCTTAGTTTTTTGGTTGCATTGTTTAAGAGAATAACTTGCTCGGAGTGTGTTGATGCCTCTCATGCTGTGGGAAATGCTTTATGCAGTTGAGCAACTTCTGAAACTAAACATATTATTGGTTGTTTTGTCTTTGTCAGTAATGTGCTGTACTCAGACCTGACCTTTGTGGACATGATTTAGTGAAAGCTCACTTTAATTAATTACTACAGAAAGAACACAAATTGCCACATTTTTAGCTATGGTTTTTTTTTTTCATGCCACTTCTCCATTCACCTGTGAGCACTTTACCTTTTGAAAGGGATACTGTTATGGGAAAATATGTTTTTATCAAAATGCATCAGTTAATAGTGCTGCTCCAGCAGACTTCTGCATTGAAATCCATTTTTCAAGAGATCAAACAGATTTTTTTTATATTTAATTTTGAAATCTGACATGGGGCCAGACATATTGTCAGTTTCCAGGTGCCTCCAGTCATGTGACTTGTATTTTGATAAACTTCAGCACTATTTACTGATATCATCCCCCCCCCCCAGCAGCCCATCAGCAAAACAATGGGAAGATAACAGCTCCCTGGCAGATATAAGAACAGCACTCAATAGTAAAAATCCATGTCGCGCTGTGACTAGGGATGTAGCGAACTGGCGAGTATGTGTTCGCGAACGCCGTTCGCGAACACCGGCAAAAAATGCGAACAGTTCGCGAACAGTTCGCGAACTTCGAACATCCGAAAATCGTTCGATTCGAACGATCGAAGGATTTTAATCGTTCGATCGACCGATTTCCGTTCGAATCGAACGATCGAAGCCATTGGATCGAATGATTTCATTCAATCCAATGGCTTCGATCGTTCGATTCGAACGAAAACGTTCGATTTTAGCGATCGAATGGTCGAATGGTCGAACGATTTTGACGCGAACGCCTATTGGCGAACGTCGCGCGACGTTCGCGAACTTGCGGCGGACGCGAACAGTCGAAGTTCGCGCGAACTAGTTCGCCGGCGAACAGTTCGCTACATCCCTAGCTGTGACAATTAGATTGAGAAGGAGAATCAACAGCCTGAAAGCAGTTACATAGTGCAGCACTGGCTCTTTCTGAAAGCACATGACCAGGCAAAATGATCTGATATGCACCTACACACCAATATTACAACTAAAAATATACACTTGTTGGGTTAAGAATGAAATTTTACATGGTAGAATTATTTGCAGTGTAATAAATAAATGAAATAAAAACTACACCATAAAAAATCAGAATCCCTTTAATAAATCCAGGGACCCACATCCCGCATAGTTACAGTATTGCTGACAACCACATTAGAAACTCCTTGTGACATCTTTCATTATAGAACTGCGCTAGACTTTAAAAATATGTTACCATTCATTGAGTATGTTCCTATTCTGGTAGCAGACAGGGGTGGGACAAGTGCTGTTTTGAAGGTAGAACTGAAGTACTGAGATACTGCTGACTTTATAAACTGCACTGTAAATACCATGCACCCTGTTGGTTGTGAATTTATTTTGTAAAATCTGTGGCTTTCTACACATTTTTGTTTCTTTTTGCATTCTTTTTGAGGTAGATGCTACTGACAGCGAACCAAGGAGTTTTATTTTTATGAGAAAAGATGCTATGGAGAATCCAGACAAAATGTTAGTTTTAATACACGGAAGTGGTGTAGTGCAAGCTGGACAGTGGGCACAGAGACTTATAATAAATGAGGATTTGAACAGTGGCTGACAAATACCTTATATCAAAACAATGAAAATCCCTAATATTTAAGGAAAGAATGTTATTGTTGGATTCTTGCTGATATTTTGGGGATTATTAGGTAAGATATTCATATGCATTAAAAACAAATGCAATTATACCCCATGTTGAATTTTGGAAAGAGGTCATAAATTTGAGGATTGTGGGGATGCCAAAATAAATATTAACAGCACCAAGATTAAAGGGATACGGTCATGGGAAAATTTTTTTTTTTCAAAATGAATCAGTTAATAGTGCTGCTCCAGCAGAATTCTGTACTGAAATCCATTTCTCAAAAGAGCAAACAGATTTTTTTATATTCAATTTTGAAATTTGACATGGGGCTAGACATTTTGTCATTTTCCCAGCTGCCCCTGGTCATGTGACTTGTGCCTGCACTTTAGGCGAGAAATGATTTTTGGCAGGCTGCTGTTTTTCCTTCTCAATGTAACTGAATGTGTCTCAGTGGGACATGGGTTTTTACTATTGAGTGCTGTTCTTAGATCTACCAGGCAGCTGTTATCTTGTGTTAGGGAGCTGTTATCTGGTTACCTTCCCATTGTTCTTTTGTTTGGCTGCTGGGGGGAAAAGGGAGGGGGGTGATATCACTCTAACTTGCAGTACAGCAGTAAAGAGTGAATGAAGTTTATCAGAGCACAAGTCACATGACTTGGGGCAGCTGGGAAATTTACAATATGTCTAGCCCCATGTCAGATTTCAAAATTGAATATAAAAAAATCTGTTTGCTCTTTTGAGAAATGTATTTCAGTGCAGATTTTTTTTTCCCATGACAGTATCCCTTTAAGGGGCAGATTTACTAAGCTCGAGTGAATAGTTTGAATCAAAAAATATTCGAATTTCGAAGTAATTTTTTGGATACTTAGATCATCGAATTGGTCAAATTCGATCAAATCGAAAATCGTTCGCCCATTCGAATAAGTACTGTCTCTTTGAAAAATCCTTCGACTCAATACTTCGCCAAATAAAAGCTACCGAATTGAATGTTAGCCTCTATTCAAAAAAGGATCCCGTTCTCAGCCTCAAAACTATAGGCCAGTTAGTCTGACGTCAGTGGTAGGAAAGCTTTTCGAAGGGTTAATAAAGGATAAGATACTGGACTTCATAGCAATTCATAATACTATGAGTTTGTGCCAGCATGGTTTTATGCGTAATAGATCTTGCCAGACTAACTTAATTTCTTTTTATGAGAATGTAAGTAGAGACCTCGATTCTGGGATGGCAGTGGATTTGATTTACTAAGACTTTGCTAAAGCATTTGATACAGTGCCACACAAAAGATTACTGGTTAAATTAAGGAATGTTGGCCTGGAACATAGTATTTGTACCTGGATAGAGAACTGGCTAAAAGATAGACTACAAAGAGTGGTGGTAAATGGAACATTTTCTAATTGGACCAGGGTTGTTAGTGGAGTATCACAGGGCTCTTTACTAGGTCCCTTGCTTTTCAACTTGTTTATTAATGACCTGGAGGTGGGCATTGAAAGTACTGTTTCTATTTTTGCAGATGATACTAAATTGTGCAGAACTATAGGTTCCATGCACGATGCTGCCACTTTGCAGAGTGATTTGTCTAAACTGGAAAACTGGGCAGCAAACTGGAAAATGAGGTTCAATGTTGATAAATGCAAGGTTATGCACTTTGGCAAAAATAATATAAATGCAAGTTATAAAACTTGCAGATGATACTAAATTGTGCAGAACTATAGGTTCCATGCACGATGCTGCCACTTTGCAGAGTGATTTGTCTAAACTGGAAAACTGGGAAGCAAACTGGAAAATGAGGTTCAATGTTGATAAATGCAAGGTTATGCACTTTGGCAAAAATAATATAAATGCAAGTTATAAAACTAGGGGAAATTGTGGATGCACACCTAAGGCCAATTTCAAAAAGTTTAAAGCCCTGTCTAAATGATTCAAGTAAATATGCAAGTGCATGTAATTTTGAAACAGGGTTTTTTTGTTACATGTTATGATCATAATATTGATAAGCCACCATACCACGTCAAGGTAAAACCCCACATGGCGGTCCCTAACTTATTTATCTTTAGTCATAGTAAAAAAGGAATATTACCTCTCTGTGTAGTAACAATTCTTTATGTAAACATCTCCTGTGCTTTGGTTTCAAGCTCTGTGCTAAATAGGGATGTAGCGAACTGTTCGCCTGCGAACTTGTTCACGCGAACTTCGACCGTTCGCGTCCGCCAAATGTTCGCAAACGTTTGGGAACGTTCGCATTTTGAGTTCGCGACCATTCGACCGCTAAAATCGAACGATTTCCATTCGTTCGAACGATTTCCATTCGTTCGAACGATTAAAATGCTTCGAACGTTCGATTCGAATGAAAATCCTTCGATCGAACGATGAAAATCCTTCGAACGTTCGAATCGAATGAAAAATCCTTTGAACGCTCGAATCGAACGATTTTAGCGGGTGTTCGAAGTTCGCGAACTGTTCGCATTTTCGCCGGTGTTCGCGAACGACGTTCGCGAACACCAAAACGGCAGTTTGCTACATCCCTAGTGCTAAATCCTCCCCCGCCAATTGCTAAGCGGCTTTTAAGAGGGAGAGACTGCCTTAACCAACGCCCATTTTAGAAAAGTAGAAGTCAGGTGTTGTAATTAAAAACAAAGTAGAGTGATATGTGCAGTTGCGCAATAGTGTGTATACATGTGTAAGTGAAATGTGAAGGTGTGTATGGTAGTGGTAAGGGAAAGTGTATGAATGTAAGCATAGAATAGAAGGGTGTAAAAGAGAAATAAATGAATGACACAATAAGTGTGTGTGTTATTAAAAATAATATAAATGCAAGTTATACACTAAATGGCAGTGTGTTGGGAGTTTCCTTAAATGAGAAGGATCTAGGGGTCTTTGTAGATAACACGTTGTCTAATTCTGGGCAGTGTCATTCTGTGGCTACTAAAGCAAATAAAGTTCTGTCTTGCATAAAAAAGGGCATTAACTCAAGGGATGAAAACATAATTATGCCTCTTTATAGGTCCCTGGTAAGGCCTCATCTGGAGTATGCAGTTCAGTTTTGGACTCCAATCCTTAAGAGGGATATGAATGAGCTGGAGAGAGTGCAGAGACTAAGTGCAACTTAATTGGTTAGAGGGACGGAAGACAAATTATGAGGGTAGACTGTCAAAGTACATTAGAGGACATTATAGACAAAAGGCAGGGGACCTTTTCACCCATAAAGTGGATCACCGTACCAGAGGCCACCCCTTTAGACTAGAAGAAAAGAACTTTCATTTGAAGCAACGTAGGGGGTTCTTCACAGTGAGGACAGTGAGGTTGTGGAATGCACTGCCGGGTGATGTTGTGATGGCTGATTCAGTTAATGCCTTTAAGAATGGCTTGGATGATTTTTTGGACAGACATAATATCAAAGGCTATTGTGATACTAAGCTCTATAGTTAGTATAGATATGGGTATATAGAATTTATGTAAAAGTAGGGAGGGGTGTGTGTGTATGGTTGCTGGGTTTTCATTTGGAGGGGTTGAACTTGATGGACTTTGCCTTTTTTCAACCCAATTTAACTATGTAACTATGTAACTATGGGGACATTGTAGGGTTTTGGGCACTTTTTATGATCGAATAAAAATCATTCAATCGATCGCTTAAAATCGTTCTAATCGTTCGATACGATTTTATTCAATCGTTTGATCTAAACTTTTGCGCTAAAATCCTTCAAATTTGATATTCGAAGGATTTTACTTGGAGGGTCTAATTGGAGGGTTTTTTAACCCTCAAAATTCGACCCTTAGTAAATCTGCCCCTAAGTGAATACATACTGTATATCACTATTGTAGTGCTTTGTTGCCACAGAAGTAATCGACAAGCAAAAAATAAGGTGTCAAATGATAGAAAACTTAAAATCAAGTTATGTAAAATTGTGATTTTACTGTATCAGTATATAAATGCTTTAAAATTGTGCCTCAAATGTCAACAAATATCAGTTACTTTCAGTGAAAGTATTTGTTCTGTTATGGGAACCCAAACACCACTAGGGCCTCTGATTATCAAGCACCCAGCTTGCAACCTTTGTGTCCACTTGTGGGAAGAGCTCTTATAGCCACTGTAAAATCCAAATGTAACCTCAACATTAGTGATTGGTGAATTTGCGGCGTTGTAATATGTAGTCACATTCTGGTCTCCAACGCTCAAGTGACATTTGCCCAAACTATACCATGCAGGTTCAAAATTCTAACTTTCATTGAAGAAGCTCTAACCAATATGAAGTTGTGCGTTTCTGTGTTACTGGGAAAACTCACCTAAACAGCGCTAAAACATGCAGTATTACACTCAAACTCACAAATTTGAATTATATTTTCAAAAACTCTAGTGTTTGCTATTTATTAAGAAAAAAAACTAAAAGCGTTCAAATTCATGTAAAAGTTAATGGGAGTTGTCTTAGGCCAAATTCAACCTATTTTTTAATTCAAAATGTACAAGTATTTTTGAACTCGTAAACTCACAAATTCAAGTTTTTTTTCATGATTGTATTCAATCGAGGTTATTATATTCAGATTTCTTTAATAAAAAAATTAGAGTTTTTTAAAATTGTGAGTTATTCGAAGTTCGATTTGTTTTATAAATAAGCCCATTACTTTCAATCTGAATTACTTTGGCCCATTTGGATATTTATACCTATGTGTTATAGTGTTAGAAAGATGTGTTGGAAGATGGTGGCTGTTTCCTGCTGAAAACTATTAAGACCATTTAAGTGTTGAAGGACTTTCACCTCTCTTCTCATCCACTTCTACAAGACCCTGCTTATATTGCTGAGGTTATACCAGATAAAGAAAAGAGATCCTTTATGAAAACGGCCTAATGTGAGTTTTCATACATTTTATCACAGCTAAGAGAAATTGTACCATGTATTTGTTAACCAGCTTACTATATAATGCATAGGGTGAACTGATTTTTATTCAGTATGTGCATCCCATTAAAAGTCAACTTGCAAAGAGCTTTACATTAGTTAAAAAGTTCATCGCTGTCATATTCACTTTCCACAATAAATTAAAGATTGTATAGTATAAATGTAGAAGTTTACACAAGCTTGTTTCTGCTCAAGTATTATCACTTATCAGCATTTATGTTACATCTGATTTTATTTTGAAGACTAAAATAGTGTTTTAGTTTAATCCAGATTGAGTTCATATACTGTATATGCATGTAAATTTTTTATTTGCATTTTTGCCTGTAGGCTAAATAAATTAATTTGAGATTTAATTTGGGAAAGTTGTAACTCAGAGGATGTAAATACTCTTTAAGCTGTTGTAACTTTTTTTTTTCTTTAAAAGAAAGAGCAAAAAGGCATTTTTATTTTCTTCAAAAGCAACATCTCATAATTCATTGTTAACCATTTTGTTAATTGCTTACGTGAAATGTAATCTTTTGTACTGAAGGCTCACTCAAAAAGATAAAAAGGAAGATTTGGAAAGGTTAAAAGCTTATTTAAAACTGGCTGGTTTTGTTAGCCCACACCAACCCCTTACAGGGGGAAAGCCAAACAATAGGTTGACAGCTCCAGTGTTCAGTAAGAGACTGAGAACAACAGCTTATTCCTTTATGATTTCAACTCTTGACAGAAGACATGCCAGGTTGTTGCATGGTGGCAGATGTATCTGTACCTTGTGACCCTGTCATAATTGAACTGCAGAGCCCACTTGTACTTTTGAGAATCCAATTACCGTTTTGAAGTGTTAGCTCCTCTCCTTATACAGGATTAGAAAGCAAAATCTCCCAATGATAGCTCTTTTGGATTCCAGTATTTGCATGTACTGTCTGGTTTTGCTCAACACACCAGGGAATATTTAGCTGTGCAGCCAGAAGAAGTGCATGGAAGTTGAAGAGGTCATCCAGCTTGGCAACTAGAGCACGCATCAATCTTAAAATCCTACACACACTATCTAACATTTATACAAATCTATCTTGTAATATCTACTCCAAGTGCATCTGCTCCAAAGTAAAATAACAATGATTAATTAAATTTAGCTCAGCCAAAAAAAATAAATTTCTGACACGGTAAAATGGATTAACATTCCTCCTATTACATCATCATTGCATCTGATGATCCATTCAAAGAGCTGGATGCCTAGTTGGGGCCCTGGAGAACTTCTAGAGAAAGAGGTGTTAACAAATTAGGAAAAAAGCATTTCCTTATTCCTACAAATATATGTACATGCTAAATAGTTACAAAAAAAACCTTACATGTGCTTGGGACTGCTTTATCAGTTTTAGCTAATTCTATACGACGGGCCAGTTTCCCTGGGTTGACTGGTGTTGGAGATATGTTTTTTGTCTTAAAGGAATTGTTCAGTATAAAAATAAAAACTGGGTAAATAGATAGACTGTGCAAAATAAAAAATGATTCTAATATAGTTAGTTACAAAAATGTAATGTATAAAGGCTGGAGTGACTGGATGTGTAACATAATAGCCAGAACACTACTTCCTGCTATGCAGCTCTCTTGGTTTCCACTGATTGGTTACAAGGCAGTAACCAATCAGTGACTTAAGGGGTGGGGGCACATGGGTCATAACTGTTGCTTTTGAATCTGACCTCGCTGACGCACGCTGAGGATCAGGGATGGGCGAATTTGACCCGTTTCGTTTCGCCAAAAATTCACCACCTGCGAAATGTCGCTGACGCCCATTAAAGTCTATGGGCGTCAAAAAAAATTTGTCGTGCGACGAAATTATTTTGTCGCGCGTCTTTTTTTTTGACGCACGTCTCCATACAAGTCTATGGGCGTCATTTTTTCGGCGAAACGAGGCGAAAAAATTTGCCCATCCCTACTGAGGATCAAATGCAAACTCACTGAACAGTTTTGTCCTTTGTAGGCTCCCTTAAAGTCGCTGACTAACTCAGAGTTAGAAAACTGAAAAGCAGGAAGTTGGGTTCGGTTCTGTTATGTTAGACATCCGCTCACTCCAGCCATTATAGATTACCTTTTTGGCTAACTATATTAGGAATATTTTTTATTTAGCATGGCCTATCTATTTACCCAATTTAAATTTTTACACTGAACTTTTCCTTTAATGGGGTTGTTCGCCTTTGAGATAACCTTTAATATGTAGAGAGTGATAGTCTGAGACAATTTGCAATTGGTTTTCATGTTTTATTATTGAAGGTTTTTGAGTTATTTAGCTTTTTATTCAGCAGCTCTTAAAGGAAAACTATACCCCCCAAACAATGTAGGTCTCTATTAAAAGATACTGAGTAAAACAGTTCATGTGTAAAACCCTGCTTCATGTTAATGAACCATTATCATAATAATATACTTTTTTAGTAGTATGTGCCATTGGGTAATCATAAATAGAAAATTGCCATTTTAAAAAATAAGGGCCGCCCCCTGAGATCGTAAGATTCACTGTGCACACATACAAACCACATGTAAGGTCACATGAGCCAATTAACAGACAGAGTTCTGCCTTTTGCTTCCACACTTCTTCATGTTACAGTTAGTGTTGTAGTATTTCTGGTCAGGTGATCTCTGAGGCAGCACAGATAGAGTCACGAAATGGTGGTTCAAGGCTAGAGATGTAAAAGGGCAATATTTATGTAAATATATATTCAAGTTTGGTAATATTCTTTAATATGTCATTCAATTTGATATAAACTATCTGTTGCTTAAGTATTCATTTTGGGGGTATAGTTTTCCTTTAAATTTGAATGGTAATCAATCTGGTATCTGGTAGGGTCCAAATTACCTTAGCAACCATGCATTGATTTGAATAAGAGACTGGGATATGAATAGGAGAGGGCCTGAATAGAAGGATCTGTGATAAAAAGTAACAATAAACATACATTTGTAGCCTTACAGAGCATTTGTTTTTTAGAAGGGCCCATTTGAAAGCTGCAAAGAGTCAGGAGAAAAAGGCAAATAACTATAAAACTATAAAAAACCAAAAGTTGTTTATAATTGGCCGTTCATAACATAATAAAAGTTACCTTAAAGTTACCTTTTAATGTTTGAAAGGCAGCAGAACAGGATAAAAAAAAGTTATAAGCAAGGGATAATTCTATTACCACGCAAAGCTAGGAATCATTCAAAGATAGCAAGAACAAAGAATAAATCAATTATAAATAAAATAAGCTGCATATAATTTTGATCGGTAAATGGTTTTTATATATTTGTGTACCTTCATTTCTGTATTGTGCATGGGTTACTTTTAATGGTTTTAGCCTTTTCTTTGCGACACAGCTGGCTGGGGTTCCCAACATGCTAGCTCAGAATTATTAGGCTTCAGAGTTTTTTGTTTCGGCTATTCTCTCCCCCTCTGTGCTGTGTACTGAGATCAAATGCAAGCACTTCTTCTCCTTGTAATTCTCTATTTTTGTCGCTTGCCTTGAAGTCTGAGTTGTTCCTGCTTTGCAATATCGAGTATTTAGTACTGTGTTGTTAACCTGGTGGAAAATAAGCCTGTGATTCATTAGCGCAATCTCAAGCTTGAATATATTAAACACTTAACTGAACTTCTGTAGAAAATAAGAAAACACCTTTTCTACATTATTATTGCTGATGATGAATTGAAGATCACGAGTGCCATAATTTTTTAATGTTTTGATCACAGTATTTGTAACATCAAGCATTTCTTCTTAAACTAAGACATCCATTCTCTTTAAAAAATCAAATTATTGCATCTGAAATTCACCAGCAAGGTATGTAAGGTCATTAACAGCTGTAGGCAATTTGTCTCCCACTGGGACGTTCTTGTTTAGTTTCTCTCACATGCTGCCTGTGGCACTGAATAGCGAAATTCAGGCATGTTTTTCCCCTTTGAGGAATCTCTACGGCAGTGAATACGTTTTTAGGATTATTAAATTGTGTTGCTTTTTCATTATCACCCATCCACACCAATTTGCTGCAGCTTCGTTTGCCATCAGAAAATGTGGCTCCATGGGAAGCTGGTTCTAGAATAGTTATGCAAATCGTGGTATACTTTGCCTATGCTGTAAATAAAAAGTTTTTACTCTGTTGCACAATTTCTCTGATGTTTGCACATATTGGTGTACTGACTCACATGTAAAAAATAGGTTAGTTTACAATCCTTAAAAAATATTATTTATTTTTTAAAAAGCACTTGTAATTGCCTTAAACAACCTTCTCTGCACCGTCTCTGCAGTAGACGCAAAGATATAGTACAAATCTTTTGTACTTTGTTTTTGGCCCACATATATGGATAGTCTCAACATTTTTCGTACCATGACGGTCGGTTTTTCAGTTGATCGGAACAGATTCAAAGATTGTTGTGGACTAGCAATAATTTCTCTGTATGTATTGGCTGTCAGTAGAATTTGTCGGACAAAACTTTCATATGATTGGTGTCATGCCCAGAATATCATCTGATTTGTTCTTTTACTACTTTTCTTTAATCTGAATGAAAAGATCAGAAGATTGGGGAATCCGATTGTTCATCATATACAAGGATAAAATCTGCATATGGCCATTTTAAGGGTAAACGGTTTCAAGGAATTGGGTAAAAAGAGAGCCAGTGCAAAATAAAAAATGTTTCTAATATACAGTAGTAAGTTAGGCAAAATGTAAAATGTAAAATAAATGTAATGTATAATGTTAGATGTCTAACATAATAGCCAGAACACTACTTCCTGTTCTGCAGCTCCCTTGGTTTCCACTGATTGGGTTCCAGGCAGCAACCAATCAGTGACATAAGAGGGTGCCATATGGGTCATAACAGTTTGCAAACTCACTGAACAGTTATAACCCATGTGGGTCCCCTTCAAGTCGCTGACTTCCTGAAAAGCAGGAAGTAGTGTTCTGTTCTGTTAGACATCCTGCTACTCCAGACTTTATAGATTACCTTTTTGGCTAACTAACTATATTAAAAACAGTTTTACCTATCTTTTTACCAGTTTTTATTTTTACACTGAATTGTTCCTTTAAGATAAAATGCAAAACAAAGTGGAAAAAGTGCCATAATTTAGTCTTGCATAAGGCTTTACAAGAACAACAGCCCCATGCATTAATATTGGCAAAATAAGTTTGTTTTCTAGGGCTTTACCCTGTGTGTAGAAATCATCCTCTGTATAGTGTGCTTTCTCTACCAAAGTCACAAATTACCAGCTTATTAAACCTTATTAAATCAGTCTTTAATTTGCTGCATTACTTTTTTTCAGCAGGAAATGTAAAACCTAGAGGAAGTAGAGGAACTTGCAATCATTAATTATCTATAATATGGTAATATACGATTTATTATACAGATTTATTGATCTTCCACCAAGTGGATTTTTGATCACATGAATGGTTCATCTTTATGAACGGATATATAATAGCCTTGTCTGAGTTACCTTGTGTTTTTATATCTCTTACACCATTATTTATCCCACTGTTTATTTATATTTACTTAGTAATTCAGGACTTGGTCTGGAGCCATTCGCCACTTAAATATGATGATGTTGGCTACACGTCATGCACCAAGACATTATTTGCAATATGTATCTGCATTGTTCTAATATATTGACCATATAAGCAAGCAGGTACAGCTCATGCTTTTCCAGATGAATTTAGCAAATCCTATAAGGAGGCTGTGCTAATCTTTACAAGTCTAACTATGAATGTTTTTGGATATCCTGCAGTATGATTACAAAAGGCACTGTAGATCGATAGCAAATCTGCCCATTTAACAATAAATAATGGCAGCTACTTAGTTGGAATATAAGGCTTGCTGGAGGCTGAGCTGCATGTCTAATCTATCACTCCCACTCATCACAGACTGGCAGAAAAATGTAAAATCCTTTAAATTTATTACAACTTCGAGTGTTTGCTTTCAAATTTTTAATGATATCTTTGTTATAAAGGCTTTGATAGAGAAGTTAGTATGTTTTTCATATTATTAGAACAATTCCCTATGTAAGTGGATTATGTTAAATAAAAAGATAAAACATGTCACCTATGAAAAATACTCAGTTTAATTTGTATGATATGATGCACTGATCAGTGTTTTCACACTATGCTAAATACTCACTCTGAAATTCAAGGCTTTTCTATTCTTTGTTTTTGTGCAGTAACAGGAAAGGTATATGAACGTGTATGTCCAATTAATCATATTATTTCAACATACTAGTCTGAGTCAAATGAACTTTGCATTTTATTGCAATTTAGAAAATCAGATCCTCATCAAAAAACATTTGTAGCACCATAGGACAATATTATTATTGAATAACTGTTCTAATGGACATGGACAGGGCCGGCCTTAGGCCAATTGGGCCCCGCACCTCTGTGGGCCCCGCACTGCCCCTTTCCTTTCTATTTTGTGCCTGTATGCCCTTATTTTCCTAAATGCTTGCTGTGTCAGTAGCCAGCTACACTTTGTCTAGGGGCCCCGCCAACTGGTCCCAATTGGGCCCCACATTTGATAGGATCAGCCCTGGACATGGACATGGACAGCTTTATTTTTAATTAATTTAGCCATATGAGTTAGCATTTTACCTTGTTATTGATTTGTTCTCAACTTAAAGACCCCAAATTGTATCCATTGACTGGTGTTTGTCTTGTCATCACTGTGGAGGTGATTAGAAATTTATTGCAAGGGAGATGACATAGAAAAGTGAATGATTACAATCTAGTGCATAACCAGCTACAGTATGAGTACCTAAAAAAGTAAATTCTAGAGTTTCTTTTTTTGTACATAGAGTTTAATTCTGATACATAGCACTAGACTTTATTGCTCCATAATAAAACTTGGCAGGGATTCTGTTACTGCGGGGAATAATTAGTTTGCCTTATAAAAAGGCCTATTTAACCATATGGGGGCTGGCAAGTTCTTTTTATATTGATCAAAGCTCTTCTGTAACAGCATGACAGTTGGATAGTTGGATTCTTCATCCCTGCTCCTATCAGAACTGGGATGGGTTGGCTTCAAATCATGCAGGAGTTAGGGTTTAGTATGTTGAAATATGAAGTATTCATGTTGGAGAGGGTTAAAAAAAGACGTTTGGGTGGATAGGATCTTAAAACGCAGGGATTTAATTGGCTTTAGAACTGATGAATGATGTAAAGGCTTCTCCGCACAGAATCTTGTTTTCAGCTTTTCTTAAAATATTTACAAGCACAGGGTGGTGGCTCGTGTCTCCTGCCCATGCCAGCAGGGCACACACAACAAAACAGGACTTTCTCTACTAGATTTCTTTTCTGTTACTAGAATGATGCTGTGACCTTGGCATGAGCTGCATGTTAACAAGCTGGGTGTGCCGCCTACAGTACTTTTGGCAATGGTAAGTGCTGCCCTGTATGAAGCACTACTATATGGGTTCATGAAGACATCAGTGCATATTTAAGCAGCAGGTATCCTGATGGCATGCAGACTACTGGCTTCATTTGCAAGTTAAACTTGGCAGTAAATTATTGCAACAGGGCCAATGACAATGATTAGGGATGCCCACACTCCTTGGTATAATTAATAAGATATGTCTGACTTCTTCTACAGAAAATTTTGTGGGGGAGGAGTAATTTTCAGAAATTAGCAAAATATGTAAATGTGTATCTTTACCCCATTATCAGCAAACACATTTATTGGGAAATTGTGATAACCTGCCTGGAGTTTAACAAGGGATCTGGTGTTATTGTGCTTTCTGTATCACCACTGCTCTATGCGAGCCGACAGCTAAAGCCCTGGTTCACTCCTAGAAGCGCTGAAATAAATATTGAAAGAGCGGAGGGACTGTGGAGCGAGCACACTGGCACAATTCCCTCCACACAGTAGGCTCACTCACCGGCAGTTTCAGAATCGAAGAAATATTCGTCCCTTCCTCTTCTGGCGCAGGACGCTTCCCGCGCAACTCTCCCGCTGCAGTCGGTCTCACATCGGAGCAGCTTCCCTACTGCAAGTAGTTTTGTTGCAGTACCATTTTTTGTTTTAGTGAAGGGAGATTCTTTGGACGTGGGCATTATTAACCCTTTCCGTACCAGACACGTTTTGTGCTTCATGTGCAACAGATTTTCTAACATTTTAGACAGTTCATTATATTAAGAATATATTATGTATATGGTGGTGCAACTGGTGTGTTTGCTTCAGAAACACTACTATAGTTTATATGAACAAGTTGCTGTGTAGCCATGGGGGCAGCCATTCAAAGCTGTAAAAGGAGAAAGGGCACAGGATACACAGCAGATAAGTGATAAGGTTTGTAGTATACAATGGGATTCTTCAGAACGTATCTGTTATTTACTGTGTATCATATGCTTGAATGGCTGCCCCCATGGCTACACAGCAGCTTGCTGTTATAAACTGTACTTGTGTTTTTGAAGCAAACACATCAGTCTTACTTTAAAACACCTTGCTTTTTTGTGTTACTGGGGGTAATTTATCAACACTGGGCAAAGTTGCCCATGGCAACCAATCAAATTGCTGCATTCATTGTTCTAATTACAGCTGGCTTCAAAAAGCTAGTCACTGATAAATTAGCCCCACTGTTCCTTTAAGGAGCATCTCCTAATAAGAACTAATAAATAGATTAAAAAAAAATATATATATATATATATATATATATATATAGATATATATATATATATATATATATATATATATAGAATGAGAAGGATCAGCACTCACTATATTGATGTGAAGAAAAATTTGCTTTTTATTATTTACATCATAATCCGACGTTTCGGTCCCACCTGGGGACCTAAAAGATCCTTCTCATTCTAAATATCCTGAATTTGATCGTGCACCACAAACCATTTAAATGATCAGAGTGCTGGTACTGCGGGACTACACACATATATATATATATATATATAAAATTATTCATAGATCTTCAGGACTGTATTTTTTTTACATCTGACAAATATATATATATATATATATATATATATATATATATATATATATATATATATATATATATATATATATATATATATATTCCAAGTCCAAAGGTGCAAAAAAGGTTTTGTCTGTAATCTCCTGAGCGATCGAAACGTTGAGTGGAATAAACATATCTTTATCTGCAAAGAAAACCCTGTAAGTGTCGCTCTTCTTGCAAATATATATATATATATATATATATATATATATATATATATATATATATATATATATATTGAGAAAAAGTTTATCACATGGAAAACTCATAGACAAAATTCGATTTGAGGAGAAAAAACTTTAATCCTAATTCAGTTCCAGTTTTTCTTTTAGACTTCATTAGACTTCAATGATAAACCATGAATTCTAAATTGGATTGCATCTCAACTTGAATCTCGTCCATTATCTTTCACATGATAAACCTTTTTCTCACAGACTAGAATCTGGCCCTGGGTCTGGAGAGCTATGTCTGTATGTAGTTCAATTCATAGAACAAATGTATTTGTAGCAACAACTAATTTTTTTTTCTATTCTTCAGCTTTTATGGCAAAGAACTGCTCCGAAAAGTAAGTTGACCACAGAAAACCAGATATTTTATGCAAGTGCACATTCTGGTGAATTCAATATGTCGATATATATATTTATTTCTACACCAAACAATGCTTTGCTATATTTTTGGTTTTTTCTGAAGTTCTGAAATTTACCTTGAAGCTTGCATTTTATATGTGTATGTCCCACATGTCCATTAGATAAAACACCATAAATATGTTTATTGTAACTTATAAATATGTTTAGCAGTCTTCTGAACAGTTTATTACTCTGTATACATAGTATTACCAAAAAAATACAAATTACCAAAATGTACCTTGTATTTTTGGCTGACACTTCAGATGCTGCAAACACAACACGCAGCCTGCATTTTATATGACTCAGATGCCCTAAACCAGGGGTGCACTTAACATCTTACACATGTCTATAGGTATTATTATTATTAACATGTATTTATATAGCGCCAACATATTGCGTAGCACTGTAAAGTAAATGTGATTATACAACTAAATCACATGAATTATATACATAGAACATATGGAGTTACATACATCACAATCAAGTGATTGTACAAAAAGATGAGGAAGGCCCTATGCATAGGCATACACAAAGATAAACCTTCATAAACATAAATGCTAAGGCTTTTAATTGTAGTATCCAAATTGCAGAGGATGGCAAAAGTATGTGGCATATGGCAAAATAATCTATTATACATACAATTTTTACAAGCAGAAAAAGTCCAATATAGCATATGTTAATATGCATTTGTCAAAATCCCAGTTTCTATTTTCTCTCTTCAAGCAATTGGCAGTTTAATGCTATTAAGGGTCAGGCGGCACAAGCAGATTTGGGGGGGGGGGATTACTGGCCCCAACGACAAATCTTCTCTTCTTCGGGGCAACAATCTCCCCGAACTGTCTTCCCCCTGCCCACCGCCGGCTTAAATGAAAATCACCTGGGGGAAGGCACACGCGACGCTTAGTTTTCTGAAGTCGCCTGAACTTTCCTCGTGAGGCAACTTCGGGCGACTTCAGAAAATGGCCTGACCCTAAATAATAGAACTACTCAATGTGATTGGCACTCAGTTCAATAGAAACGCTCTTGTATGGTAAAATAAATAACCCTATATAGTGCAGAAAAAATGTGTAGGCATGAATGTGTTTATAATTGGTAAATTGTGTGATATATGTCTAAAATATGATACTTTAATAAGTATATGTTGCCTGGTTTCAGACAGGCGACACTAGTGGCCCAGCAAAAGGTTGACTGTTGGGTAGTTCTGGGGGGTTCAGTAAGTAGCAACAGCATCTGATGTGAAAATTGATGATATAATTGGTGATAACACCAGTTCCGTGGAATTTTTTATGCTGGTGGGGTCTGACTGAGTCACCTTATGCCTCTGGCTTCTGCACCTAGAATTGCTGTAAGATCTATGGCAGGACCCTTTCACCCATAGATAAAAAATTATACAATATGTGATGCTATACTTACATGTGCTGCAATGTGACCGTTTAATGTTTTCATAATAATAACATTTATAATAAGTGTAACATTTCAATATTCTGCATAGTCATATCATAAATAAACCAGCAGATGTCAGCAATCTATCCATGTTTCAGTAATGTGGCTATGAATATACTAAAATCATTGCCTCTATTAAAATGCTGTGTTTTCCTTTTTAATGTTAACCTGCTTTGCATTTTAGATTTCTTAGCAGGTAGAATTTAGGCATGAATTTTGTGTTTACCTATAAACTTCCTGGAAAGGAAATCTGTGTCTGCCAACAAACATGCTTTTTTCCATTCCTGCTTTGGCATTTTTGAATGATTAGGCAAATTAACAGAATCTTACTTTGATTTTTTGAGGTTTCTTTGATCCAAAGCAATGTCAAACTTTAACTTTAAGGCTTTAAGTCATAACCTCCTATCAAACTAACTCTGTGCTAATAATAAACTTTAGATTTAATATCTAATTCAGCTTCAACTGAAAGGTCAATTTAGAAGCATGGGCTATAATTTCTTGTTCCAAAGATTTGTCTTATTAGAAAGCTGCTTCTTGAAAGGGTACAGAACTTAAACAAAGAGAACTTCAATGTGTCCTATAATCTGTTGGGACAATGGAATTCACAATTTCCTAGCTCATCAGCAGTGGATTATGTCAATAGCAAGAAGGGCAGAAGTTCTAAATGTTGAAGTGGTGAAGAATTCCCAGCATTTTGGGTATTTTCTCTGTTCCTACACTTTTTCTTGATTGTCAACTCTCAACAGTTAAGGTAAGTGTTTAATGAACTGACACATTTATCAAAGTAGATGATTGTGTTAGTTTGTCAGAATGTGGCGTGTTAGATCTCTGCAGCTGCGCTGAGCTCTAACACTCCCCCAAATTATTAATGTGGGAATAAGCTATTTGGACAAAATTCTTTCAGAAGAAAACCATATATCTATATGGAAAACAGTAATATTTTTATTAACCATTGATATTGCTTGGTAAATAATACAGATGGTTATTAAATCATCCCCCTTAATTTTGAGACTATTCAGTGTTTTATGTGTTTCACAATAAAAAAATTGACATGTAATTTCCTGTTTAAGGAGAGATATTTTAATGCCTTTACTAACCTGAATTAAACATTGAATTCATCTCACACAGCATGTACTTTACTGCTGTATATCTTTTTAAGAACAAGGATTTTGCACTCTCTTTTGTACTTCCGAATTCCTTTGTATTTTATTTTATTTTTCTTTTCTTGTTTGTTGTAAAAACTCAATAAAAACATTTAAAAAAAAAAAAAGAACAAGGATTTTGAAGGAGCCCACAATTCATGTTATGGTTCTGTAAATGGAGACCTTGCTACCAGCATATAGAAAGGAAATGAGAAATACCAAATGTGATATAGGAAGGGGATATATATGTATTAGGCAATCAGCAGATGCCCTGCCTGAATGCAACAGATGGACAAAAGAATAAAGTCTGTTAGCTCCTTATTTACTTTTTCAAATTCTGAAGACAAATTTGTTTGTGGTTATATTATCTAAGAGGGGAAAGAAAATATAAAAGTATTCTTGTTGGTTTCTCCTTTGCTTTCATCTGAGTGTTATTTAACTTCTGTTGCAGCCTCATCATGTTCCAACCACACCCCTTAAAGGAGAATGAAACCCTCTTACAAGTTTAGCTGTGTCTTTCTCCTTCCATCACTATTTCTAAAACAGAATTCAATGCAAAATTACAAGTGGTGATTTTTATGAATTAAATGTACTTGATTAACTCCCAAAATATAATCTGATAACGTCAAAGAGGTTGAGGAGAATTTCTTGTGTAAAATATGTTTAAATTTATACATACATAGGGGAATATTTATCAAAGAGCGAAGATAGAGATGTCCACAGTCCGCAGAATGAAATACTGCCTCTCTCCATTCTTTTCTATGGGATTTTTAAAGGCGTAGTTCACCATTTGATAAATACGCCTTTAAAAATCCCATAGAAATGAATGGAGAGAGGCGATATTTCACTCTACAGACTGTGAAGATCTTTGACTTTACTCTTTGATAAATATACCCCATAGTTGGCATTGGCATTAATGTGGTGATGTATTTTAACATAAATTTTTGCGCAACTTTAAAAATGTATCTTAAAAGTCATCCAATTTGTTGTGCTATATTTAAAAAGCCATAAATGACAAATTCAATTTGTAAATGAAGATTAGTAATCAAAACACTGTCATAAATATTTTTATTCTGGAAATATTTCTTCATCGCCAGCCTATCATTAAACAGAAGTGTTTGCACTCAATATATTTCTAAACCCCTGGCCTGAAGGTCTCCCCAGACATCATTTTATTATTCTAATGCTAACGAATGTGCAATGCTGGGGAATATGTTGGTGTTTCATAAATACATAATAATAATATTGCAGAAGAATAGATTTTTATTGTAACAGAGAACTTGCAAGTGTTTGACTTATTTTCTCTGCACCATTTTGCTTGAGACTGTACCATTCAGTGGAACATTAAGGGGGCGATTCACTAACTTCGAGTGAAGGATTCGAAGTAAAAAAATTTTGAATTTCGAAGTGTTTTTTGGGCTTCTTCGACCATCGAATGGGCTACTTCGACCTTCAACTACGACTTTGAATCGAAGGATTCGAACCAAAAATCTTCGACTATTCGACCATTCTATAGTCGAAGTACTGTCTCTTTAAGAAAAAACTTTGACCCCATAGTTCGCCATCTAAAAGCTACCGAACTCAATGTTAGCCTATGGGGAAGGTCCCCATAGGCTTTCCTAATTTTTTTTGATAGAAGGATATTCCTTCGATCGTTGGATTTAAATCCTTCAAATCGTTTGATTCGAAGGATTTAATCGTTCAATCGAACTTTTTGCGCTAGAATCCTTTGACTTCGATATTCGAAGTCGAAGGATTTTAATTCACAGTCGAATATCGAGGGTTAATTAACCCTCAATTTTCGACCCTTGGTGAATAGGCCCCTTAATATACAGTAGTAGTAGTAGTTTGCAGGAAAGCTGAAAGTAAACTAATAGCAAATAATTATGTTGAAATGAGTGTCATTTAGTGTAGGAAATTAAGGGGCTTATTTATTAATCCTCAAATTTTTCTGGTCAAGTTTTTTTAATCGGAAAAAGCTACATTTTTAGAGTAAAAAAAACTCAGAATCTGAAAATTCTTCAGCTAAAACCTGGAAAAAGTCAATGGTAGATATTCCATTTAAAATTAGAAGATGTTTTTTGCCTTCATGATTTTCGAGGAGTTTGGGCATTTCGATGTTTTTTTCATGCTAAAATCTGAAAAATGTGTGGCCTTCGGGCGACAGTTAGAAAAAGTTGCATGATTCAAATTGTTGCACAATTTTGTTATGACTTTTTCCGCACGTACAATCGTACATGTGAAAATTTTAATAAATTCCCTCCTAAATATTAAATTCAATGTATTAAATTGTTTTCCATATACAGTGTACAGTTCCACAAGAGACAAAGTTATATAAAGTGCAGCCTAAAATATGTGGCTTAGACCACAGTTCAGACCAGATTTTATGGCTATAAAAGCAAAGTATTTTGATTCTATACAGTAGTGCATTTAACATTTTGTAAGGTCATCATGGACTGTCGCTGAAAGCCAACTCAATAGAAGATTGACCCAACTGGGTCTTCGAAAAACCACTAGATAAAAGTGGAAGACAATGTGCATCCTATACCTGTTGGTGTCACCTTTGTTCCGTGGTTTTGTAATAAGCTTTCAAAGTCGTAATTACTTAAGTCAAGAGTCAACACATTTGTTTTGTTCTACTTTTTATATAGATTGGCGAACCTAAAATTATTATTATTATAAACTAATATTTTTTAAAATTGTTTTTATTTATTATTATTTATAATTTAACAATTATTTATTTTAAAAAAATGCTGAAGGACTAAACCTTTTGAAAAATGCAGTGCCTGGTAAAATTTTTGGGGTTAAACTAAAAGCCACTTGGAATCCCTACACCATATATGTATGACTATGATGTCACCAGATGTCACCTCTTTGAAGAGTTACAATGTGCCATTGTGATTGGATTAGTGGAAGAGTTTATATGGCGAGAACTTCCCACACCAGTCAGTTGAACTGAAGAAGCTACTCAGATGAGTAGTGAAACATCTTCAAGAATTTCTCAGTAAGTCCAGTTGTTTTATAATTACTTATATTTAGGGATGCACCGAATCCACTTTTTTGGATTCTGCCGAACCCCTGAATTCTTCGTGAAAGATTTGGCCGAATACCGAACCGAATCCTAATTTGGTTTTATTTCCTTGTTTTGTGACAAATAGTCATGCGATTTCCCTCCCACCCCTAATTTCCATATGCAAATTAGGATTCAGATTTGGTTCGGCCGGGCAGAAGGATTCGGCTGAATCGAATCCTTCTGAAAAAGGCAGAATCCTGGCCGAATCCCGAACCGAATCCTGGATTCAGTGTATCCCTACTTAGATATACCATATATGTACTTTTTCTTTCATGTTTCCTTTCAGATTTTGTATCTTCTCTTTTCCCTAGTCTCTACTTTTATATTCCACCTTTTCATTCCCATTGTCCTTATCACCCTAAACTATGAAAACTCAAAATGAATAGAGTGTCCCAGAGGGCTAGATGGGTATGATAATCTCATTGATCTTCTAGCAGCTGTTTTTGAGAGCCACTTCAACACTACCCTCGCACTTTTGGAACTGCATATAGCTTTACTATATTTATTTGTTTGCATATAATCTCTTTATAAGAATTTCATTTTAATACAAGGTGAATATTTCTGATCAAATATGATATACAATGCTTCCTTATTAAATGTTGTTTTCAGTTTTTTTTCTGTTGTTTTATTGGCTTAAATTCAGCCTGTTTAGCTATCCCATGTGACTTGTGAGTTAAGAAATGATTGATTGTTAAATGATACAATGAAATTGCTTTAAGAATTTTATAAGAATTTTTTAGAGTTATCCAGATATGTAGGCTTTGAGTCTGGTTCATTCAGATTTGTAGGATTTGACCAACCCAAATTAAATCACTTGGCAGTTGAGGTCAGTGGGTTATATGTCTCTCAGGTGCAAGAATGTTTACATAACATCCAATATATATGAAAGCACCTCTCCATCTGTGTACTGCTGTCCTTTCAAAACCGTTGGACTCTATAAAGAATATGTCTTCCGCATTTGAGCCTCGTAAAAAAAAATGTGTGTTTTTTATTGGATCCTCTATTTATTTTCCTTTAACTATGCCATAAGTTAACGGAACACAAGTTACTGGTAATATAACATCCTTACCATGCTGGTTAGGTTCTAATAAAGATTAGGTTATGTACTACTCCCTAGAAACAAGATATATAGAACATGGTTCATAGTAAGGTCATCAAGTTCAATCTGTGCAAATCCCTGTACATGTTTATCTAGAGGAAGGCAATATAGTGGATTAAAATGGCTGTGTAAGGGGGAATCATGAGGTGAATATGTCAAAAAACTGTCTGGTGAAGCAGGTATTACCAACCAACACAGCAGTTTGATAATTTAGGCTTAATACAGTCTCTGGGATTTTCCTTTGTTCCGACTCAAAAAGGCCTGTTTCTCAAATTCAATTTCAAAGATCTGTGTGAGTCAGCGCCAAAGAGTTTTGATAAAGTATTGTCCCCGTCTGCATGCACAAGTGATAAAGCTGTCTGCTACCATCTTGGAAAATTTCCACTCATTAGGGTTTGTTATTTACTAAGTGACAGCCAAATATATTGTTGGAAGGAAGGGGAAGTTTTAAACACATGACAAAGTTGTGCTTTTTATCCTTTGTTCCCATTAGTTTGTTCATGGTTAAGCTACACCATCACATCAATCCACATGCATATTTCAATTTTCCTTCCATTTAAACTCTTGCTTAGTACATCACTTGCAGCCCGGTGTGTCTAGTAATAATATAATATCTTGCACACCACTTTGTAACTCGTGTTCCAATAGCATTTGAACTTTAAGGGAGAACTTGGAGACTGACGAACCTCTGAAACTGTAGTTGGGGTCTGTTATGAGCTCTCAAAGCAAAAGACAGTAGGGGCCAATAACAGGACTGTGTGACAGAAAGGAACAAAGTGGAGCAGATGAGAACAGACTGGAATGGAACAGAACAGGTGAAGATCAAGACAGTAGAACAGGCTGGAAAGGGCAAAGACAGACTTCTATGTCTTGAGGTGCACTTATCAGGATAACTATGAATCAAATAGCCATTCAATTTTTCAATTGTTTTGCCTTGGTTTAGGTGTAGTTTAGCTTGTCCTCAAGTGAATTTCAAACATTGTACTTGTATATGCAAAGACTTTTTAAAAATTATTACAGCAGAGCCCTTTTTTGTGTTTTTCAAGGGACCAGGGCAAAAATAGTGTCAAATCCTGTAAAATGTACAATTAGGGTAATGTGTTAAAGCAATTTATTATTCAAGTACTCAAATGATATAAGCACAGGAGTCAGTTTTACATTCAAATACAATACTTAAGAGAGTTAATGACAGGGGCATGTGCAAGGTCAGGCGCTTTCAAATACATAAAAAGCAACATATACAGGGGGAAAATTAGTTTTGAACATGTCAAAGTTTTTCTCAGAAAATATATTTGTGCAACAATAAGGTTACAAAGGTCTTGAGAGAGCTCTCTGCTTTTACCCATCATGAGATTCTTCTTGTGTGATACCTTGGTATTGAGAAACCTTTTTATAAGCCATCAATTAGGACTTAACCAGATGATATTAATTTGCACAGAATTGTTTTCAGACAGATTTCAACAGGTTTCTTGACTTTTCATGCCTTTTTGCACCTCCTGTTCTTCGTGTGTTCAATACTTTTTCCCTGTGTCAATCCACTTTATTATGCATATCAATTTATGAACTTATTTGCTTTGAAATCTTTGTACCTGCGGCTTACTTGGGTTTTATCGACATCTGGGGGCACATTTACCATTGGTTGAATATCGAGGGTTAATTAACCCTCGATATTCGACCGTTGAAGTAAAATCCTTCGACTTTGAATATCAAAGTCGAAGGATTTACCGCATTTCCTTCGTTCGAATGATCGAAGAAAAAATTGTTCGATCGAACGATTAAATCCTTCGAATCGAACGACATTCGACTGTCGAAGTAAAATCCTTCGACTTCGAATATCAAAGTCGAAGGATTTACCGCATTTCCTTCGTTCGAATGATCGAAGGAAAAATTGTTCGATCGAACGATTAATCCTTCGAATCGAACGACATTCGACCGTCGAAGTAAAATCCTTCGACTTCGAATATCAAAGACGAAGGATTTACCACATTTCCTTCGTTCGAATGATCGAAGTAAAAATTGTTCGATCGAACGATTAAATCCTTCGAATCGAATGACATTCGACTGTCGAAGTAAAATCCTTCGACTTTGAATATCAAAGTCGAAGGATTTACCGCATTTCCTTCGTTCGAATGATCGAAGGAAAAATTGTTCGATCGAACGATTAAATCCTTTGAATCGAACGACATTCGACCGTCGAAGTAAAATCCTTCGACTTTGAATATCAAAGTCGAAGGATTTACCGCATTTCCTTCGTTCGAATGATCGAAGGAAAAATTGTTCGATCGAACGATTAAATCCTTCGAATCGAACGTTTCGAAGGATTTTAATCCATCGATCGAACGATTTTCCTTTGATCAAAAAAAGCTTGGAAAACCTATGGGGACCTTCCCCATAGTCTAACATTGGTGCTTGGTAGGTAAGAGACAGTACTTTGACTATCGAATGGATGAATAGTCGAACGATTCAAAGTCGTAGTCGAAGGTCGAAGTAGCCAATTCGATGGCCGAAGTAGCCAAAAAAACCTTCGAAATTCAAAGTATTTTTTATTCTAATCCTTCACTCGAGCTAAGTAAATGTGCCCCCTGGTGTACATTTCATGTCAATAGCCCCTTTAGAAATAGATTTACTGAGAAAAACGTTGACACGTTCTAAACTTATTTTCCCCGCTGTATAAAGATCAAGATAAACATAAGGTGGACCAAATCAGGTATGGGTGCCTTTATTTTAAGGGTTTTAAGGGAGATTGCAGGCACTAGTCAGTTTTGAGATGTATTTGTCTTAAATAAACACTTTAACTGCATCGCTCTGTTTATGATGGTCCAGTTTTGTGCCAACCCATTTACTATGAAGACAATGCACAACCTAAAGCAACAGGTGATTGGTGCAGACTAATTGGACGTGACTATTTTAAACCTTTTAATTTCACCAATAATAATAATATTCACAGAGCACAATCAGCCATTTCTGGAAACATCAGGAAAAAACTTTGGAGTGCAATCAAGAAAAAGGGCCAATTAAATGCATTATAATTTGATGGGACCATAAAAAACAATGTAGTGGGAAAGTTTAAAATCAGTTTTTTCTGTTACATTTTTACTTTTCATTTCAGGCCTGGACATGGGGATGGACTGAGCATTGGCTGTGTAGGGGTCAGTTCTTAAAACAGTTCACATACATTGACACATATAAGATAATTGTTCAGGTCAAATCACTTTGAGGGCCATAGGTCTTACAATTTGAGTAAAGTTGTTTCTGAAATAAGAGAATTTTATTGCGAGAGAAAGGGAAGCAAAACAATACGTATACTGTATATACTCGAGTATAAGCCGACCCAAGTATAAGCCGAGGCACCTAATTTTACCTACGAAAACTGGGAAAACTTATTGACTCTAGTATAAGCCTAGACACAACTACAGCTCTGTCTCCCAGCAGCGCACATTCTGCCAAAGCGACCCCCCCAGCGATAAACTGGAATTCTTTGCAAAATTGATGGTGACAGAGAATTGCCAAACGGATTACTGTGTGCATTGTCCCACTGTCCCACTACCATGTGCTGAGGGTGCTGTTTGATATTGCCATCACTGTTAATCTTTCGTATAACCAACAGAGGGCGCTGTGTGATATTGCAGTCACTGTTATTCCTTCATATAACCAACAGAGGGCACTGTGTGATATTGCAGTCACTGTTAATCTTTCATATAACCAACAGAGGGCACTGTGTGATATTGCAGTCACTGTTATTCTTTCATATAACCAACGGAGGGTGCTGTGTGATATTGCAGTCACTGTTATTCTTTCATATAACCAACGGAGGGTGCTGTGTGATATTGCAGTCACTGTTAATCTTTCATATAACCAACAGAGGGTGCTGTGTGATATTGCAGTCACTGTTATTCTTTCATACAACCAACAGATGGCGCTGTGGGATTTTGCAGTCACTGTTAATCTTTCATATAACCAACAGAGGGTGCACTGTTATTCTTTCATATAACCAACAGAGGGTGCTGTGTGATATTGCAGTCACTGTTATTCTTTCATATAACCAGCAGATGGCGCTGTGTGATATTGCAGTCACTGTTATTCTTTCATATAACCAACAGATGGCGCTGTGTGATATTGCAGTCACCGTTATTCTTTCATATAACCAACAGAGGGCGCACTGTTATTCTTTCATATAACCAACAGAGGGCATTGTGGGATATTGCAGTCTCTCCCCAAGTGAACTGTTGGTATAGGAATGATTAAAAGTGACTGCAATCTCAGCTACTTGGGTCGGGTACCGCTGACCCGAGTATAAGCCGAGGTAGACTTTTTCAGCACATTTTGGATGCTGAAAAACTCGGCTTATACTCGGTATACGGTACCTGGCTGGCTCCTAGTGTTTGCATGAGATCTCTTGTTGTCTAGATGTTTCTCTGCAGCGTTTGCTCTGTGGTATTCCATTTTCCAGCCTGTGTGTGTCCTAGTGTGAGATGTGTTATCCTTAGACCCCTGCTTATCCTAAACATCTATATCAGTTGCTAGCTTCTCTTGTGTGCAGCAGGTAGTGCAGCTGACATTTTGCAAACAATTGCAATAATAGAGAAGAGGGAGATGGTACAAAGCTAATCCCAGATAAAAGGTGGCCACCAGTAGTTCCCATATAATATTTTGCTTGTGGAGTTAATGGATAGAAAGGTTCATTCAGAAAACCTGTACTGTTAACATAATGGGGATTTTTTATTAAGCTCCGAATACCCAAAATCCGATTTTTCGGAGCTTAAAAAAAATTCAGAATTTTTCGGGATTTATTATTGTTCGATGGTATGAAAACTCTGAATCCGAAAACCCGGCATCTCAAAGCTCTTGGGGTCCTGTATTAGTTAATAGGGAAGGTCCAAGTGTCTGTGCTGCTGTCAGTACTGATATCCGATGATTTCGGGGATTTTGGGCCAAAAAGTCTAAAAACCACGAAAAATGTGTGGTTTTTGCAGTAAAGGCCGAAAACTTCAGACTTTTTGGATAAAGGTCTGAAGTTGGATAAAGAAAATTAAAAATACTGAGATAAATTCGGACCTTGATAAATAACCCCCTATATGTTTCCTAAATTTCTCCAGAATAAAAAAAGAACCCAGTATACTGTATTTTATAGATACTTTGCCTGTCTAAAGGTCTCATTTACACAGTGGCAGAACTACCAGGGGAGCAGGGGGTGCGAGCGGGCCAGGGCCCTCACCCCCTCAGGGCCCCCCGGCACTCAGTTCGCCGCTGAAAATGCGGCCAAATGCGGGCGTACGTCTGCGTGTCACACACCAGGGCCGCCCCCCCTATAGGATCGCTACTGCATTTATAGACATCAAATTTCACGTTCTATTTTTAAAATCAGATCCAAATACATGTTATTTTATCATGTGAATTGATGTCACACACAGTGGATCACATTCTTATGTGTTGGATAAATGTAAATGTACAAGCAATACAGATAGAGGTGCATAAAACCTAAAAGAAAATACTGAGTACCATGATAATATTATATTGAATGGGAACTTTGCCATCAATATGTTTGCTTAGATTATTACATGTAATTGCTAATGAAAAATCATATTTTCTGTTACTTTCTCTCTAACTCCCTCTGTTTCTTTCTGTCTCTCTCTTTTATTCTGTCTCAGGTTAACAACATAGATATTTAAACAAGACTTGTGCGGAAACATGAAAATCGCTGGGGAGCCCCGATTTTTGCTGCATTGGTTCACAATCAGCAGTAAAGAAAGGGGCCGACAAATACTGATTTTGATTGCAAACTATCGACAAATTTTAATTATTATATATTGGACAGTTGCTTAGAATAACATAGGGAAAAACTACATTTTTATATTGAATTCCCCTTTAAACAGTCATTTTGCACATTTTCCTCAAGTTGCAAATCTTTGAAAAGCACTTATTGAATGTTTACATATGTCAGTAGTTGCAAATCTGACATTTGTGCCTTGATAATCTTGGTTGTTTCACCGTTCTCACCTGACAGAAAACATTCCCTTATCACAGAACAGTTGACCATTTTCCACCGACACTTCGTAGCACTGACAGGAGCTAATGGAACATAGACATTAGATATCTGAAATCACATTCAAATTGAGTCGCTTTAGTCACAAATATTCAAAACTGTTAGGCCCATAAGGAAAGTACATGCAAAGCATTTAGAAGCAGCATTTTAGCACATTTAGAAGAGTTGTTTTAATGGAAATATGATCTGTGCTGTAACCAGTTCTCTTGTGTATGTTAAAGACGGGTTATAGATATGAAATGCCTCCCCAGTATGAGACAAATTGGGCAGATCTGTCCTGGCTTAGACACAACATTAATTGCAGTGGAGGACTAGGTTGAATTGCTCCAGGATGGGAAAAAGGCTGTTTTGAATAGAATAGCTGTGTGGAACTCAAACCTCTGAGATCTTTGCCCTTTTTGTTTGTGGAATATAATGAAAACATTATGATGTGGAAACATATAACTGACATATATTTTAGAGCTTTATACGGCTTTTGTGCGCTGTCCACTTTGTGCGCACACTAGAAACACAGTAATGGAGATTTTATTTATAAGCGAATTGTTAAAGATTAAGTACTTTATTCACTATATATTTACTTAATATTACTATACAGGTAAATGGTCTGTTGCAAACACGTTAGCCAGAAAGCTCCAAAGTGCAGGTAGACCATCTGTCATAGACTCTATTTTAAAGGGGATCTGTCACCCAAAAAAAATTCCAAATCCTATTTTATCACATTAGTCTAGCAAAATAAACTTTAATTACACTATATAAAGTATTTGAATCTTGTTTCCTTCAGTCTGGAAACTCATATTTACAGCAATTAGGCAGGAGCCATTTTAAGGACACTGTTATTAAGACAAGCCTTGCATCATCTCAGAATCTTGTTTGTGCACCAGAATGGGGGACCTGATGTCCATCCCCATGCACTGGATACACAATTAAATGGTAAAGAGAGAGGGGAAATGAGTGGAGATCAGTGACATCTAGTAAGTGCTGAATGGAAAGTGAAAGTAATTGTCTGCCCCACCTCTATGTCTAAGGCATAGAGGAGGGGCAGGCAATATTTGATTTACAGCTGAGATTTTATATATATATATATATATATATATATATATATGTAACAAACAAGGGAAAGTTGTGCTCACCACTATTTTTTAAAACCATTAAGCGGGGGTGCAATGAGGCTGTGACCACAAAATACATATAGACAAATACAAGAGTCCTCTGCACTCAACCCATTATCAATATATTTAAGACATTGACATTTTGTGCATACTGCTACTGAAAAATGCCTTACCCTTTAAACAACACAGGGATTGTTTGTCCATATATTGCAATATATTTAAGCTAGATATGGGATGACTTTGACGTAGTTGGCCATCTTAAATATATTGCAATATATGGACAAACAATCCCTGTTTTGTTTAAAGGGTAAGGCATTTTTTAGTAGCAGTATGCACAAAATGTCTCTGTCTTAAATATATTGATAATGGGTTGAGTGCAGAGGGCTCTTGTGTTTGACTATATATATATATATATATATATATATATATATATATATATATATATATATATATATATATATATATATCTATATATATATATGTGTACGGGATCCGTTATTAGGAAACCTGTTATCCAGAAAGTTCAGAATTACCGAACAGCCATCTCCCATAGACTCCATTTTATCTTAATAATCCAATTTTTTTTAAATGATTTTCTTCTTCTCTGTAATAATAAAACAGTAGCTTGTACTTGATCCCAACTAAGATATAATGAATCCTTACTGGAAGCAAAACCAGGCTTTATTTAATGTTTTAATCCAAAGATCCAAATTACAGATATCCGTTACCCGGAAAGCCCCAGGTCCTGAGCATTCTGGATAATAGGTCCCATACCTGTATACACATATATACGTATGCTCTATTATATATTACAAGTGATTTTAAGAAAATATTTTATATATTTAACCTACTATAGATCATTCTGTTTGTCTCACATTTGTATACCCTATTCGGATTATTCAGCGTTTTAGCAAATTTTGTATAATTATGGGATCTCAAATCCAGAAACCTGGTTTCCAGAAAGCTCCTTTTAAGGGAAGGCCATCTCCCGTAGAGTCAGTTTTAAGCAAATGTTTTTTTTATTCATCCTGTTCTACAATAATAAAACAGTACTGTGTACAGTTTCAGTAACTAAGCTGCTTAAATCCATGTTGGTGGCAAAACAATCCTATATTCTTAATAGGTTTGAGGCAGTGTAATTACAGCAATATGCCATATCTGTCATATCCCAGGTTCCATGCATAATAAATCCCATACCTGTAATTTGTTGTGGATAAATACGAGCAATTAAATAAGTCACTTTGCATGTTGTGTTCTTCATCAGAAATGAAAACAAACACTATTTTAGTCTCTAGAATTTCACCATCCCCACTTTTTCGTGTGCTGGTTAGTGGCAATAAATGAAACATCAAACTAGACAAAATCCCCGAATGATACAGAAAACAGAGTAAATTAGAATTCTTTTCACTTTGTGCCTAGGAGCCTATTCCACCTGACTCATCAAATGAAAAACTCATCAATTAATCCTCTGACAATAACAATATATACGCAAAAATCAATTCAGGATTGATTTTATATGTTTTGCAGCAAGAACATTAACCTGACTTACTCGTAATATGAAGTTTCTCCTCATTTCAACCTTGTTATTGAGCATTACATCTCAAGAGCTCATACCATTATTTGTTCTTAGTGAACTACAAAAGTGTTATTGTCTGAGAATGGTATAAGAGCAATGGAGATGTTAGTACTATCTGACTGAGCTAATAAAGTTGTGAGAATACTGATGATAGGAAGCCCTTGAACGCAACCAATAGAGAGAGAGAGAGAGAGAGTCAGATCACCAAAACCTGATGGACCACCCAGAATATTTAACTCTCGGCTCAGTAGTGAAGGAGATCGAAGGAGATCAAAGGGGAGCTAGTACAATGGAAAATGCACTGAGACTATCATTTTTTCAATAATTAGAAGCCTCACATCTTGAACATTAGAGGGAATATATATATATATATATATATATATATATATGTGTGTGTGTGTAAAATTCAGCATGAATGCCCTTACCCATTTATAATAGTTTTTATTTCAGAACAGGTTTCACCTATGGAGTGCATTAGATTAAAGGTCCATTAATAAGTCCTTCGTACATTGCTCTTTTTTTTTCATTATTCTGTTACAGAATACTATGTTTGCGGAACTTAAACATAAGGCATAAGTTCCCCTAAGTTCTCAGAAAGCTGGATACCTGTAGTATAAATGACAAGCTGGGGTGCTGTAGAACAATACTGCAGGATCTAAAAAAAGGGCTTGTGCTATGTATGGAACATCGTGGTGCGGAATCGAGAATCACGGTGCGGAATCGAAATCAAGAGATTTCAAAAGCGTCATTTTTGTTAACAGGGCTGCTTGTGGTCATTATCCCGGGCACCCAAAAAAAAATAAAAAATACTGCAGGATCTAAAGACCACAAATGATGATATGGGACATGGTTCAGGGGCACTTCGCCATTGAGGCAAGTTGAGGCTGTCGCCTCAGGCAGCAGCGCCCCACTAGGTACCAGGGGCGGCAAAAATGCCGCTCATGGTATTTTAACAGCTGTATTTCCGGTTTTCAAATCAAAAAAACGGCTCTTCTAGTGCAGAGAGCGTAGTTAGGCTCTCTGAGCTAGCGTACTGTCCATCTCTGCCGCCCTTGTGAAACCCCTCAGGCGCAAAAAGGTAAGCGCACGGGGGAGGATCAGCAGCAGTGCCGATTCAGGGGAAAACACCGCCTGAGGTGGCTCCTACAATGCCACAATTGCGCTCTCTCGCATTAGTAAAGCAGAATTTCCAGTTTAAAAAACAGAAATTCGGCTCTTAAAGGTACCAGGAGCGCCTTTTTGCCGCCCCTGGAAACGTCTCCGGCGTGCCGTCTGGGGCGAGTTTCTCAACTTGCCTCGTTGGCGGCGTGCCCCTGGTCGGCAGCAGCAACTGCGGCGGAGGGGCCAGGATCACCCCTGACATGGTTGCAATATGCCTTCTAATACAAACTTCTGATTATTTCTGATTGTGTATCATAAGCACAAATTTCCCATTTTAGATGCACATGTATAAGTGTGTCCATATGTATTCTTTATATAATGAGCCCATTTTAAGAGGACGCATGATTTGTTGTTTATATATGCATTTTAATTCCACTATGCTTTTTGGGCTTCTGTTATGCTGGAAGTGCTAATAGAATCCATACTGGCACATTAATCCTGTCTGTGGCACCCTGGAATCAGACTTTGTAAAGGCAACTTCTTTATAACATGTTTTTTTCTTTTTTATATGCATTGCAAAAATACGCCTCTATTTATGATTTAATAGCTTGACGGCCTTGACCTAACTAGGAGTCTTTACCAGTAATACTGACTTTAAATTTCTTTTTCAATTTACACCTGCAGTCCAGCTTTGGGAAGTGTTGAGGAAGAAATCATTTTCATTTCAGTTTCTGTTTCTAGCACTCAGTTTGTGAATATAAAAGTGTTCTGTGTGGATATGTGATATTCGCTTAAATTGCTTTTAAGCTGTAGTAGTCTCATCTGTGTGTGTTTCTTTTTCTTTTAAACTAGATTTTTTTTCCAAGCAGTAATTGAAATCAGTTTGTTTTGGTGTGTGTTTGCATTATATATATATATATACAGGGGCGATTCTTCCATACTGCCGCCCCTCCTCCCACACGAAAATTCGGCTCTTAAAGTTACCAGGAGCGATTTTTTTGCCACCCCATGTAACCTGTGGCGCTGGTGAGTTTCTCAGAATTGCACAAGTTGGCAGTTTTTAGTGCGATCCGACATGCTGCAACAAAATGCCAGCGACAAATCGCGACGGAAATAAGGTAAGAGATAGAAATGTTGGATGAAGTCGTAGCATTGATCCAATGTGACACAACTGTCGGATACAGATGCAGCGTGCAGCGTCTGCATCCGACAGTCGTGTCACGTCAGATCAACGCTGCAACTTCATCTGACATGCATTCGGGCGTTATGTCGTAAACGGTCGAATCAGGCCGAAAACGTCCGTGTAGTCCTACCCTTAAAGGGGTGGTTCACCTTTCAGTGAACTTTCAGTATGTTATAGCATGGCCAATTCTAAGCAACTTTTCAATTGGTCTTCATTATATTTTAGAGTTTTTTAAACATGATTCGCCTTCTTCTGTCTCTTTCAAATGGGGTTAATTAATACCAGTCACCAACAGAAAATGCTTAGATCACTAAACCTTCAGTCTTTCTCCTCCTGCTGGTTCAGATACAATCTCTTCAGGTACCAATACAAAATGTCCATACAAAATAGCCAGCGCCGCACGGCTAGCAGGGGAGTAAACAACTAGTTTCACTGTCTAATAGCTTCATCAGAGCTGAATCTGGAAATGATGTAATCACCTGACATCAGACCTCTGATGAAGCTATTGGACAGCAAAACTAGTCAGGCGATTACATCACTTCCAGATTCAGCGTGAGCGGAGACACAAAGGAGAGGGAATGCCGGCTACCTGATCTCTTATGGACTGAATATCAAAACCGCTTAAACGTTGGTACTGAGAAGTGAATGTTTTAAAGTACAGTGTAAGTTCATTACTTTAAAGATTTTTAAATAATAAAAGGTTTTTTTATGCTATGGGCATGGGCGAGGTACCTCTGTTTTAATCTATTGATAGATTGCTGCTAAGGAACCATACGGGAAGCAAGTTAATTTATTGATACGCATCTAAAAAAAGGATAATTTTGGAGAGCAACACACCGACCCCTACCAGTCCCCCAACCCACCCACATCCCACCCCCCGCTGGCCCACTCGATTGCCACCTTTTTTAGTGACAGACTCTCTAACTACGTTTTCTGCCAACAAACGGCCAGATTTAATACAGTGAAAAAAAGGTTCATCACGTGAAAATTCATGAGATTAAATATGACATGCAAATTCTGAAAAAGTTATCTCATGAAAACTCTATTGGAAAAAACTGGAACTGAATTCAGAGAATTTTTTTTTCTCCTCGAACTAAATCTTACCAATACGTTTTCGAGTGATAAACTATGAGATAACTTTTTCTCAATTAATTGAATCTGGCCCAATGTCTGGTCAGCTGAAGTGAACAGCATGTGGCAATGTAGTTTGAAATTCATTATACTATCTTGAAAACTAGAAAAAAAAATAATGTAAATTACCAAATTGTAAACAACTTTAAATTCCTTTAAAATAATCCATCCCAAAAGCCCGCTAAAATGAGTTGAATTTTTTTTTTTAGTTGCAACTACAAATGCAACTCATGAAAGTTACATGACTTGAATACTCTGGAAGGATAAAAAACACACTTTTGTTTGCAGAGTAAAGTTTGATGATTGTGCTCAAATGTGAATGTACAGATTAGAATTCAGATTTAGTCTGGGCAAATCGTCTATAGATGGCAATATTTGGAAAGATCCAAAAATGATATATTTGGTGCCTTCCTGCAGACACCCCTCATGCATTTGGTGCTGTGATTTTTTTTAATATAATGCTATAAAAGAACCTGTAAAATATATTTTTGTATTTGTTAGTTTCTATTACAGGTATGGGACCTGTTATCCAAAATGCTCAGGACCTGGGGATTTCCGGATAACGGATCTTTCCATAATTTGGATCTTCCTACCTTAAAGGGGTTCTGTCATCTAGACATAAAAAGCTATATAATAAAAGTCCTTTTCAAATTGAAGATGAAATCCACATTTTTTTTTGTATTTAAGCATTCATAGTTGTAAACTTGTTTAAAACTGTCAGCTGTCAATCAAATATTGCCTGCCCCTCCTTTATGTCTTAGGCATAGAGGCAGGGCAGACAATTACTTTCACTTTCCAATCAGCACTCTTTACCATTTAATTGTGTAACCAGTGAATGGGGATGGACATCAGGTCCCCCATTCTGGTGCACAAACAAGATTCTGAGATGCAAGACTTGCTTTAATAACAGTGTCCACAAAATGGCTCCTGCCTGCTTGCTATAATTATGAGTTCCCAGACTGAGGGAAACAAGATTCAAATAATTTATATAGTGTAATTAAAGTTCATTTTGCTTGACTAACACCATAAAATAGGATTTGGAATATTTTCAGTTGACAGGTCCCCTTTAAGTCTTCTAGAAAATCATGTAAACATTAAATAAACCCAATAGGCTGGTTTTGCTTCCAATAAGGATGAGTTATAGCTTAGTTTTGATCAAGGTACTGTTTTATTATTATAGAGAAAAAGGGAATTGTTTTTAAAAATTTGGATTGTTTGGATAAAATGGAGTCTAAGGGAGATGGCCTTTCTGTAATTCGGAGCTTTCTGGATAATGGGTTTCCGAATAAACCTGTATTAGAGAGTTACCAATGCAATTTGCCTGGTCCTGCCCGGTTTACTTTAAAAACATAAGACCTATCGCCATCTTTAAAATGGAATAGTGAAATGGAATAGTAACACACAGCTGTACATTTGTTTAAAAAGAACTCCCTAATTATCCAGTATCCGATTCTTTACATTCTGTTATATACAAAGTACAAGTTGAATAATTTGAAATTGTATATATTTATTTGATTTCTGAGTCGTCAAACAGCTACTTGAGAATAATAAAAGTATGGCAAGCTAGAGTTTCCATCAAAACTTGAATTCTACAGGTAATGGGACCTATTATCGGAAATGCATGGGAGCTGGAGTTTTCTGGATAAGAGTTTCTCTGTAATTTGGATGGCTATACTACAATCCTTACATCTGCTTAAAGTGGACCTGTCACCCAGACACAAAAATCTGTATAATAAAAGTCCTTTTCAAATTAAACATGAAATTCAATTTCTATTTTTTATTAAAGCATTCATAGCTGTTGTAAGCTCATTTAAAAATCTCCGCTGTCAATTAAATATTGTCTGCCCCTCCTCTATGCCAATGGCATAGAGGCGGGGCAGACAATTACTTTCACTTTCTATTCAGTACTTACTAGATGTCACAGCTCTCCACACATTCCCCCGTTCTCTAACCATTTAATTGTGTATCCAGGGCATGGAAATGGACATTGGGTCCCCCATTCTGGTGCACAAACAAGATTCTGAGATGACACAGTGTGCACAAAATGGCTGCTGCCTGCTTGCTATAATTTTGAAATCCCAGACTGAAGGAAACAAGATTCAAAAAATTTATATAGTGTAATTAAAGTTAATTTTGCTTGACTAATGTGATAAAATAGGATTTTAAATAATTTCTTTGGGTGACGGGTCCCCTTTAAAACAATGACAAGATAAATAAACCTGATACAGTAGCCTTATTTTGCCATCAATATGGATTCTTGCAGCTTAGTTACCATCAGGTATTTATTTGTTTAAAATTTCTATTTGGTTTTGTTGGATAATTAGTGATTTAGTGATTGCTTCCTTCATAGTTCTGGATTACTTGTTTTTTTCCCCTATAATAATTTCTGAGCTATTTTTATTTTTGGGTTTCTACATGCCATATACTGCCATATACCATGGTAATACCATACATCTTTTCAAAAGATGGCGCCGTTTCGCGAATTTTTCGCCATTTCGTGAATTTTGCGCAAAATTCGCTAATTTTTTGGCGAAGCGAAACTGCGCAAATTCGGCGCCGTTTCGAAAATTTTTCGCCATTTCGTGAATTTCGCGCAAAATTCGCTAATTTTCCAGCGAAGCGAAACTGCGCAAATTCGCCCATCACTAACTGTAAATGGCTAATTGTTCAGGTAATATTCAGTTGCATAAAACACACTAAATTTAGCAAAGTCATGCAGTTTGGGAGATTAAAGTAAAAAGAGATATTTTACCTTTTGCAATTAGAATGTGTACTTTCCAAATATATGCTTTTTTCACTAGACTGATATAGGCCTTTTTTGGTCTTGCAATCTAAAGCTTATTCATGGTGCAGTGATTTAATAACTTGGTATTGTGCTGTAGAGTCTTGCTTGCAACCAATTTTTGGAAACCAACACCCAGACCTGCAACCAAGGTTTTTACCTGCTACATGACCCGCAAATGCCTTATTTGCAACCCTATTCACAACTCACTGACCACCATCAAACTGGAAGTGACAACATTAAAAGTGGGGGGGCTCAGAAAAAAGTAAAATGAATGTGTCAATGAGTAAAACATGCTATTTATAAGACCTTCAAACCCGCCAAACTTCATCCAAAAGTCTTACCTGCCCTGATTCGGGATTATATTGTAGAGTCCTGTATCGGGTCGGGTACCTCGGAATACCCGCAACCGCAAGGTTGTTGGGTTTTGGGCGGAAAGACCACTGTCCCCTAGCAATGCCAGCTGTCCATGGGCATCCTGCCTGGGTACTCGGGCTGATTGCAGACTGCTTTCCCTCCCACCTCCTGTTAGAGACCTGCAGTTAAATGTACAGGCATATGAAAAAGTTTGGGAACCCCTCTTAATTCTTTGGAGTTTTGTTTATCATTGGCTGAGCTTTCAAAGTAGCAAATTCCTTTTAATATATAACATGCCTTATGGAAACAGTAGTATTTCAGCAGTGACATACAGTTTATTGGATTAACAGAAAATATGCATCATAACAAAATTAGGTGCATACATTTTGGCACCCCAACAGAGATATTACATCAATACTTAGTTGATCCTCCTTTTGCAAATGTAACAGCCTCTAGACACCTCCTATAGCCATTGAGGAGTGTCTGGATTCTGGATGGCGGTATTTTTGACCATTCGTCCATACGAAATCTCTCCAGTTCAGTTAAATTTGATGGCTGCCGAGCATGGACAGCCTGCTTCATATCATCCTATAGATTTTTGATGGGCATTCCAGAATATTGTACTTCTGCCTCTGCATAAATGCATACATGTAGATTTCTAAGTGTGTTTATGGTCATTGTCTTGTTGGAATGTCCAACCCCTGCATAACTTCAACTTTGTGACTGATGCTTGAACATTATCCTGAAGAATTTGTTGATAATTGGGTTGAATTCATCCGAGAAAAAGAAGAGAGATTGGTCAATGCACATTCGCTATTGCGTTTATTTAAATTTTACATGATTTTTAGTAGACTTAAGTAATCTATACAGAAGCATGTGTTTACAAAGATAGGGTTTTTTTAGTTACAAAATTATGATCATAAGATCGATAAGCCACCATACTACCTCAAGGGAAAACCCACATAGCGGTCCCTAACTATTTACCTCTGGTTATAATACTCAAATGCTAAAGCCTCCCGGCATTAAAGCACTACCTGAAATAATGGCCATTGGTTTCAATCATAGGGCTTAGTCTTCCCCCACCATTAGCATTCAAAGGAGAGAGATAACCTAAACCACAGCATTTTTTCCATGAGATTAATCCTCCCCCGCTTGCGGCTTTTAAGAGAGAGAGAGACTGCCCAGACCAACACTCATTTCCAAAGGCAAGATCTATCCTGTTCGGATGTTTAGCAGCTATGGTGCAGGTCAAGCTTCCATGTGGTTGTAGCACCCCCACACCCATCCCTTTAAATGGTGGCCCCATGCCTTTGGAAATGGGTGTTGGTCTGGGCAGTCGCTCTCTCTTAAAAGCCGATAAGGGGGAGGATTAATCTCATGTAGAAATTTCATGTAGAAGTCAATGGCAGAGGTCCAGTGACCCATTTGAAGATGTTATTAGTCTTCATTAAATTCAAGGTTTTTTTTTTTAGGAGAAAAAAACTCAATTCAAGTTTTCAGGGTGGTAATATTCATTTGAGTTTTAGACGTTTGAGTTTTTTCTTAAACAACCTCTTAATAACAATTCGAGTTGTGAGTATATTTGAATTTATTAGTTTAAAAAAAATTCACAGAAATTCCCAATTCAAGTTTTGATAAATCTGCCCAATAATAAATCCATTGGAGGTAAAACGACCCTATTCAGTTTATTTAATGTTTACATGATTTTTAGGAGACTTAAGATATGGAGATCCAAATAACAGAATAATCCCTTATCCAGAAAACCCCCACATCCCGAGCATTCTAGATAACAGGTCCAGTATGTGTACCCCAAAATTGAAAGAGCAAAATATGTGCTCAAAAAGGCAGCTGAATCAAATGAAGTAAAAAAAATCATCTGTCAATGATAGGGTTAAGAGAGCAAATTTTTATTATTAAAAAGAATAATTGCACGTATTTACAGCATAGAAATAGTTGCTATTTCTTCTCCCCGCTGTGGCAGATATATTGTGGAACGGGTATGATTCTGCTTATTTGATTGTTTATCTGAGGACACTGCTGCACAAACAGAGCCACACGGGATGACTGGAGATATATATTATTTATACTCTAGTAACTGAGGGCATGATTAGCTCAAATGCGGGTTAAGGGAAATGAGGCAGCATGTAAATTTGTGAAAGGTCAATGGTAATGAGTGGAAATAAATAATTTATTTGCAGTCTTAGCAGGTATTTTCTGAATGTGCTCCGCAGATGCTATTTCTGCTCCATGTCGGGCTTCTGACACAGAACTCTAGAAAAAGTGTCAGCTGATGGAGCAAAATGTAATGGAATGTTATTTCTAACCTGAGATACTTGAAAGGCAGCAATGAAAACAATACAGTAACCCTTTTGTACATTGCATTTCATATAATTTTTCTCGGTCTCAGTCTTCTATTGACTTGCTATTAGTGATGGGCGAATTTATTTGCCAGGCGCAAATTTGTGGCGAATTCCCATGATTCACAAAACCGCCGCAAAAATTCGCCGATGTCCAAAAAATGGATGCCGGCACATTTTCGCCAGCAAATTTGCGCAGCATCAAAAAATGGAAGGCGCCATTTCGAGATTTTTTCACCATTTTGCGAATTTCGGGGGAAATTCGTAAATTTTTCAGCGAAGCAAAATGCCCCAAATTCGCCCATCACTACTGTGCTGCAGGTGCTTCAGTCATGCAAGAATCCCAGGTGTGTGTTTTCTCTAATGGTATAACTTCTCTTTTCTGCATTATCCAGGAAACAGTGTGTGTTTTTTTTTGTCTTGTGTTAACAGGAAAGCTCTGGGTTCAGCCTTGTGCTGTTATTGGTTGAGAAAGAGTATGATCCAAGTTCATTGAATCTTTACGATTGTAATGTGTCCTTCTTGAGATGCCATCACAATGAAAAATATTCATAAGAAAAATTCTCTGAGAAAACATTTCCGATTATTAGAGGGTGCAGCTACAATATAGAATTGAAGATACAGGACTGATTAGTAATAAATGTAACTCTATAGCAGCATAGAAATCAGTGTATTTTGCATCAGAATTCATTAATAATTAAACCAGCAGCCTCAGCTTTCTGATTTAACATCCCTTTCTGCAAACATTTTGATTGTGTATGATAAGTTTAGTCCTCAGCAGCAGCTCATTGGGTCACTACATTATCATAAGATGGGGAGCTCCAATGAACAACTGAAAGCCCGGATCTGTTATAAGACTGCAAAATCCATCCTATGTGTGGAGTGTATTGGAATGCATTTTTTTTTCAACATCAGAAAGAATGCTACATGTGACATGTACCTAACGCAACAAAATGTGGGGTATCCCAAAGGGATCAAATACGTATGCATGGCACTTAATAAGGAAGCAATCAGGGCCAGAAAGTGGGGTAGGCAGAAGAGGCACCTACCTCGGGAGCAAGAATTAAGGGCTCTTGACAGATACTTCTTGAAGGTTTTCTGCCTACCCCTAGTCTGGGTTCTCTTGCTTTTTCTCTAATTCTACCCTCTTGTCACCCCCCTTCCCCCCGTTAGTGTTCAACTTTCGGCAGCACAATTGTAATAATTCTAATAATCTGGCCAATTTTGACCAAATCTGTCATTTGCAGACAGCTATGTAACCATTCAGCCATTTTAATTTTTTTATCCAACCAATAAAGAGCTTCAGCATCCCCTTTAAAAAAATCCCATGGCATAGAGTATATTGTGGGATCTTATTTTTCCAAAGACAATAGAATTTGCACTTTTTTTGCTCACGTTCTAACGCCATTGATGGACTAAAACATTACAATATGCTTGAAAAGGGAGATACTTTCTCATATACCTTTATATCGTCTTGGTAGTTCTATTTTATTGCTCAACAGGGGGTTACTTATCAAAAGTCGAAATTCAAAATTCATGTGAATTTTTTTTACTTTAATAAATTAGAATTTACTCTGAAATGGGAGTTTATTTATGAAAAAAATTCTATTTGATTGGATAGTCCTGACCCGAAAACTTGAATCGAATTTGAATCGAGTTTTCCTCAGAAAAAAAAAACGTGAATGTCAGGAAGGCAATTAACAAATACAAATGTTTCAACGGACCTCTGCCATTGACTTCTACATGAACTTGACAGGTTTTAGGTCGAATTAGAGCTGTTTACATGGTCGAGATGTGATAAATCTCACAATCGAATTTACATTCTAGTTGGTCCTTTCAATTTGAATTTGTGAGGTTTGACACAAGTTTTTTTTTTCCCGAATTTTAATTTACCTTACTTTTTGTGTTTTATTCCCTGCATTTCCCTTTGGATTTTAACCTCTAGCAAGCAGGCCTCTGTCACCTACAATTTCACAACGGCCCTGTTTTGTTATCATTGTGTTTCACTTCTAGGGGCAGATTTATCAAGGGTCGAATTTCAAATTCGAAAAACTTCGAAATTTGAATTCAAAAAAGACCAACTGAAATTTAATCAAAGATTTTTTTTGGCTGAATAGGTCAGTTTTTGATTGAATTTGAATTGTACAAATGGAAATAATAGCGCATTCAAATCGTTCAATTCAAAGTTTTCCCCCCAAAAAACTTTGATTCTTCAAAGTCCACCAGGTTAGGCACAGCTCAGTGATTACAATAGGTTTGCCTCCATCTTCCCAGTCATCCCATGTGAAGAATTAGATGCACTGTAGTTTATTATCTGAAGACTTAAGTCTAAGGAGCAGATTTATTAACATTTAATTTCCTTTTTTTTACGCAATTTGAGTTTCTCTGCAAAAATTGTGAATTTGGCTTTTTGAGTTTGTCCATAATTTGACATTTTTTTTAGCACAAAAAAATTAAATATAAAAAATTGGCATATAAAAGCTATAAAGTTCTTGTATAAGTCAATAGGAGTTGTATGAGCAAAACTCAAGCAATTTTTCTATATGCTTTTTAGAACAATTAGAAATTTGACAAACTCGTTGAAAATGATGGATAGAATATGATTTCAGCGAGTTCCATTTTTTTTAAAGGGGAACTCCAGCTTCCAAACCAAAATGTGATAAAGAGGCCCACATAACACATAAACCCCTAATATACCCATCACAGTTACCAGTTTCTTCAAAAAGTATGAATAAATGCCATTTCTATGCTGAAATCCAGCTATTTAGCAGTTCTTCTCTTTCTGCATCATTTGAAATCCTGGAAGGGAAGGAGGGACTAAAACACTGATGTTACAAATTGTAACCACTTCTCCACAGCTTACAGACAGCATGCAGGAACTGCATAACCCACAATGCATTGCACTGTGAAGTTCCTTTCCTTATTGAAATCACATGTGCAGGGATTTGTGGGGTTTGGAGGATGCAGGCTGAGGACAGCTGCATTTTAGGACCTCATCAGGAGAACACATGGTCACACTCCTGCATGCACTCTCGTAAAGAAGAAGTATACAGACTTGTCTTTTATTCTACTCACTTATCCGAAGAAACTGCAGTCACACTCCGTGCTGCCCATATTTGCTGCTGCAATCTCCCCCCTCATGGCTCATTCCTCAGCCCTCCCTCCTCGGTCCTCAGACCTCCCTCCTCAGCCCTCCGTGCTCAGACCTCAACTCTCCCTCCTCAGCTTTCAGACCTCCCTCCTCAGCCCTTCGTGCTCAGACCTCAGCTCATAAGCCAGGCTGATAGCCTGATAGGAGGGAGGGCTTTTGTAATGAGGGCTGAGGAGGGAGGTCTGAGGGCCAAGGATGGAGGGCTAAGGAATGAACAACGAGGGGGGAGATTGCAACAGCAAATGTGGGCAGGCGGAGGTGTGACTGCAGTTTCTTTGGATAAGTGAGTATAATAACAGACGAGTCTGTATACTTCTTCTTTACAAGAGTGCATGCAGGAGTGTGTGTTCTCCTGATGATATCCTAAAATGCGTTCCATACAACTGGTTGTTGATATAAAGTAACAGTAGTCAGCCAGCTCAGCAAAGTAGTCAGAAAGATCAGCAGAAGAGCAGGGGGCAAGGCTTAAGGAACTGTCAGAAACCATTAAAAATCATGAAAAGTCTGAATATTTTTTAATTGATGTATATTGCAAAGTTGCTTGAAATTATGTTTACTATTCAAAAAGCTTAAGTTATGCTTTTGTGGAGTTCCCCTTTAATCATGTTTGCATGATCAGGTTTTTGAAATTTAAGTTTGAGTTATTTTACAATTTCTTTTCAACATTATTAATCGTCCTCCCTGTGTTTAAATTCCAACAGCAAATGTAATTGTACCAAATAGCAAATAGAAAAGAAAAACTGTCTTGTTCCATGTGATCATACAATTTGTTGTGGCAAAATCCATTCTGAAGCATGGGGGGGGGGAGAGAAATGCTTACATATTATGATCAAAACGTAGCTCCTAAGAGCCTCGAGGTTGAAATAATTATCTCATGTGGTCGAGCAGATCTCCGTGTCAAAGCACAGAACCACAGGGCAGCAGAATTTAAGCATGACAACTGGCAAGAGCACAGACAACTGCTCCAGGCCCTGTATTGCTGTCTGATAAGACATTTGCTTTGTTGAAACAATTTTTTTTTATTGGGAGGGGAGATGCTTTGAAAACAACTGCATGTGTCTAATTTAACATTGCCTTTGTTGTCAATTCCATTCCTGTGATATTTTTAAAACCAAGCATCGGTGAGTGTTTGGCTTTATAAATTAGCAATGCTTTCTGCTGAACTGAAGATAGATGGCAGCATTCCTACAGACTGGAGAAGCAACTCCACTTGCACTCCCTCCTGCTCTGTAAATAAACCTGTCACTTTATTATTTGACAAGATCTTCATTTTTATTCATCAAGATTCGGGCCACGATGGGGGCATTTATGGCCATTTGCTTTACGAGGCTCTGAGCAGAGTTTGTAGGCATTGTCAGCAGAGATCCTTTATCCCCGTTACTAGGGATGTAGCGAACTGTTCGCGCGAACTTCGACTGTTCGCGTCCGCCGCAAGTTCGCGAACGTCGCGCGACGTTCGCCAATAGGCGTTCGCGTCAAAATCGTTCCACCATTCGACCATTCGATCGCTAAAATCGAACGATTTTCGTTTGAATCGAACGATCGAAGCCATTGGATTGAATGAAATCATTCGATCCAATGGCTTCGATCGTTCGATTCGAACGGAAATCGTTCGATCGAACGATTAAAATCCTTCGATCGTTCGAATCGAACGATTTTCGGATGTTCGAAGTTCGCGAACTGTTCGCATTTTTTGCCGGTGTTCGCGAACGGCGTTCGCGAACACATAGTCGGCGGTTCGCTACATCCCTACGGCGATGATGAGATACCAAAGTCAGTAAAGACCACATAAGCCGCCCTTGATGAAAGGATAAATGAATGCATAAATAACGCTGTGCTCTGCAATGTTTGCCGAGATCAAGGCTAGATTTTGAAGGTTTTCTGAGATCAGAAGTACAGAACCCAAAGAATTTTGCTTTGCAGTCTGCCAGTTTGTGTGTGTAGACAAAGTGCAATTTAACCCTTTCTTTGAAGGGCACCTCTTCATTCAGACCTTAAAATACTGCTGAAAAATTGAGAAATCTCAATTTGTCACTCCAGCATTTTTTCACTTGCCATGGACATATTGGAATTAAATTTGTATCTCTTTAATGTACAGTATCTAGATAAGTGGTTTTAACTTCAGGTATGATCTCTTATCAGGAAACACATTATTCAAAAAGCTCTGAATTACAGCCATAACAAATAATTCTCATTTTTAACATATTAATCCTTCTTCTCTGTAGTAACACAATTCCTTGTAATTGATGATGACTAAGAAGAATTAATCTATATTGTTGGTAAAAAAAATCTATTTTGTTTATTTACTGTTTAAATGATTTTAGATCCCTTATCTGGAAAGAATTCTGGCTAATTGATTCTTATAAATACAAGTGGTAGTCATTAAGAAGACTTTGCACATTGCACTGTAAAATTCAAATATTGACGTGGGGACCAATTTATTCATGCTTTTTTTTTAAAAAAAGAAAAAGTTTATGAACAGCAATGTATTACATTTAACACAGCTTCTAGTTATAGCAAAAGACATGTTACATTATAAAAAATTGAAGTAAAAATTTTCACTTTGTATTTATGTTTATTCAGCAAGACTTTGTTTTTGCATATGTACATTTAGGTCCATAAATATTTGGACAGAGACAACAACTTTTTTTCTAATTTTGGTTTTGTACATTACCACAATGAATTAAATGAAATAACTCAGATGCAGGCTTTAATTCAGTGGGTTGAACAAAAAGATTGCATAAAAATGTGAGGAACTACAGCCTTTTTTAACACAATGAGCAAATCACTAAATTCCGTACTTGCGATCAGGGAGGCGAAAGGTAGCAAAGTTGCGCTAGCGTTACTTCATCAAGCATAGCGAAGTTACGCTAGCGATGCATAATTTGTATACGGCGCCAAGTTAAAGTACAATGGACATATATGCAGCAGCAAATAAATTACACTACACAAGCCTGGGAAAGCTTCATAAAGTAAAATAGAGTTGTTATTTTGCCCTATACATGTGCCCACTGTAGTTTAGGTGCCATATGTTAGGAAATGTAGGGGGGAAGGAGGGAACCCCCAAAAAATTACGATCTTTTTCAGTCTATCACCCTTAAAAAAGTAAAAGACGCCAGCGTTTTTGGGACATAGAAAAAATTAGTTTTTTTGAAGCAATCCCTATCTACTCTATTGCACTTCGCCTGGTCCGAGGTGGCAAGGGCAAGTCTGGCGCAAGATGTAACGTTCAGTAAAATGTGCAAGTTAGTGAATTAGCGTAGTTACGTCCCTTCGCCAGAGCGCAAATTCGCCTGGCATAAGGGTGCGAAGTAGTGCTAGAGTAGGTCCACTTCGCTAGCAAATTTACGCCGGCACCTATTAGTAAATCGGCGAAGTAACGAAACTAAGTCACAATGGCGAATTTTCGATAGCGTTAGCCACTTCGCCCTTTAGTAAATTTGCTCTGTTCAACGATTTATGGACCTAACTGTAAGTGTATATAAAGTTCCAACAGTTTTGGAATGGTAAGTTAAGGTGACCATTACGTGTGACATCAGTACTTACATTAGCAATAATATTTAGTGAATGCACCACCTCTTTTTACTTCCTTCCTCTCTCCAAACCTGACCTCCTCAGCTGATCTCCTTCATCTCACTATATTGGGATCTGTCTGTAAAGGGATTGCCAACTTCCCTGCAGAAATTCACATGGTATCCTCAATATTACTTCTAACATACAGTTCAATATAAAAAATAAAAACTGTGTAAATAGATAGGCTGTGCAAAAAAAAAAAATGTTTCTAATATAGTTAGTTAGCCAAAAATGTAATGTATAAAGGCTGGAGTGACTGGATGTCTAACATAATAGCCAGAACACTACTTCCTGCTTTTCAGCTCTCTAACTCTGAGTTAGTCAGCAACTTGAAGAGGGGGCCACATGGGACATAACTGTTCAGTGAGTTTGTAATTGATCCTCAGCATTCAGCTCAGATTCAAAAGCAACAGAAATGACTCATGTGCCCTCCTCAAGTCACTGATTGGTTATTGATTGGTAACCAATCAGTGGAAACCTAGATAGCTGCAAAGCTGGAAGTAGTTTTCTGTTATTATGTTAGACAACCTGTCACTACAGCATTTATAAATTGCATTTTATTAGCTAACTAACTATGTTGATATATGTTTCTTTTGCACCACCTCTCTATTTACCCAGTTTTTCGTTTTATACTGACCAATTCCGTTAAAGTGATACTGCCACTAAAAAATGTGTTTTCAAAATATTAATCTACATTATGGGGCCGATTCACTAAGGGTCGAATATCGAGGGTTAATTAACCCTTGATATTCGACTAGGAATTGAAATCCTTCGACTTTGAATATCGAAGTCGAAGGATTTAGCGCAGATAGTACGATCGAACGATCAAAGGATTATTCCTTCGATCGAACGATAAAATCCTTCGAATCCAACGATTCGAAGGATTTAAATCCAACGATCAAAGGAATATCGTTCGATCAAAAAAAGTTAGGCAAGCCTATGGGGACCTTCCCCATAGGCTAACATTGACTTCGGTAGCTTTTAGATGGCGAACTAGGGGGTCGAAGTTTTTTATAAAGAGACAGTACTTTGATTATCGAATGGTCGAATAGTCGAACGATTTTTTACTTCGAATCCTTTGATTCGAAGTCGTAGTTGAAGTAGCCCATTCGATGGTCGAAGTAGCCCAACAAAAAACTTCGAAATTCAGTTTTTTTACTTCGAATCCTTCACTCGAAGTTAGTGAATCGGTCCCTAAAAGTTACCTATAGGTCATGCTGATAAATTTTCACTGATAGTTCTCCTTTTGTATGTAATTGTTACCTGTAGTTCCTAAACTTGACTGTTTTGCCAACCTGACTGTCCCTTCTCAACCTGTAAGTTAGAATTTCTAATGCTAACGGACTCCTGCTGCGCAAATATGGCAGCCCCCTCATACAGGAACATGGGTGTAAGAAATGTAATGTAAAAGCATCAGGCAAATTCTTTTATGGCAAAATTATGAATAGAATTCAAAGATAATGTTATTATAGATATAAAAAACGATTATTTCCTGGTGTCAGTATCTCTTTAAGGCACCTTCAGGCTATTTCATGTAATTCAGGTATTCATGGATCTGGCAGTGTTATCTGAATGATAATGTCTTTCTCACTTTCAGAAATACATTAAGGAATAACAGTATGCATGCACATATAAGATACTGAGCATTCCTTCAAGGTGCTGGAAGAAGCGGGCCGATAACATCGACTTTTAATGCAATAGATACTGCAGATCCATGTTTCCAATGCAGAATGATGGGGTGTCTCCTGATATCCTATTGTTAGATGCACAGGCAGGTTAAGCAAATATGGTAAATGGTAAAGAAGGTTTATAAGTGGCAAGAGTGAGGCCAATTGTCCCAGGGAGCAATATTTATTTAGGCAAATATGGCAGCTGCTATCCTAAACAAACAGAGAGAGCTGTTTACTCAGGTATGGTAAAGCATTCTACAGAATAAATATAGTGTGTTAACTTGCACTATTGTGACTAATCTACAGTGTCAGACTGGGACACCAGGAGCCCACCAAAAAACATTAGACCAGGGGCCCACCTTCATTACTATTTTCTTCCTCTCCTCACTCAACCTCTATTCTCCTAGTCTCTTTTCTTTTCATACTATAATCTATTATTCCATCTATTTAGCCTCTTTTTTCTCATAGAAACAGGGAATGGCCATGGAATAGGCCAAAAGTTTAGCAGCATGAGGGCCCACTGACACCTTGACCTACCGGGAGTTTTCCTGGTATCCCGGTGGGCCAGTCCGACACTGCTAATCTATTGGCAAGAAACTGCTTCGGTAGCTTTCCTTCTCCTTTAAGAGCAACACAAGAAATGCTACATTTTATTTATAACATACTATGTATGAGCATTTATAACATAAAGATATTATCTCGACCAGGCTCCTACTGGTTACAACAGCCGTTCTTCATCTTTCTGTTTTCCAATTTGTAAATGCAACTAAGGTATTATACTACTTTGTTCTTCATATCCCCACACATACATTCATTTTCTAGATGAAGGTGTCCCCTCTTGAAGGCAGGGGGTTGATGATTTGTGAGATCTAGCTCAGCCAATACCTGGATGGCTACACACTAGACATCTGCAATCATCAGTAGTCCCATGTGTTGGACATACCAATGTAATCATGTGTTGGACATACCAAAGCTCATCAGTAGTTGACTGGTAGCAAACTGATAATGTTTAGGCATTTTGCATCCGTACAGATTGAAGGAAGCTTGGTGTTATACTCGGAGGAGAGCGAGTCTATTGGGAGCCGGCAAAAGAAGGGAAACCTCAGGAATCTTTGGGTATATTAACTGGCTTTTGAAACATTTTATGACAATTCAGCCACCCTACATTTAACCCTTTTACCTCTGAAACCCTGGTGAAGCTTGTGACTGTCCCTGGGAAACTGCTAACTATGCTCAAGCTGTTGATCAGTTGGTACAAAGTCACACAATTCCAATTGTACAACTTAAAGTGGGACTATCACAAAAAAAGAAAATTTAATATAAGCTTCAGCATACTGAAATAAGAAGTTTTCTAAAAATAATCAATTTAAAGTTCTGTACCATTTCTGAAATAATCAAGTTTATCTTCTCTATCCCTCTCTCAGCATCTGTTTCTCTTCATTCTGTCTTCATGCAGGAGTTGGGTGTCATTGACAGTTAGATCCAATATATCTTATAGGGGGGCTCCTTTTGCCTAGAAGATGTATTAGAGCTCACTCTATTAAAATCACCAGATATCCTGTCTCTCTAAATGCACAATTTGTGAAAAATATTTTGTTTGTACTGGAATCAGTTATTTGAGTGAGCTTTAATTCATCTGCAAGGAAAGGAAGCCCCCCTATAAGATATATTGGATCTAACTGTCAATGAATAGCTCACACCCAATTGCTGCATGAAGACAGAATGAAGAGAAACAGATACTGAGAGAGGGATAGTGAATATAAACTTGATTATTGCACAAGTGATCTAGAATCTTTAATTGATTGTATTTAGAACATATCTTATTTCAGTATGATGATGTATAACATTTTCATCACAATAGTTCCCCTTTAACTTAACAAGATAAAACACCCAAGAAATTTATATAGTAGAGAACTAGCTCAGTGTTCTTCTACTTTGTTGCATTGGAAAGCACTTCTTTAGGTGTTAAAAATGACAGGTCACTTGATAAAACTAACTTGACCAAAAGATAAATAAACAGGTAAGTGACACCATTACAAGTAGTTTGCACATGTAATCTTTCTGTCTAGCCATCTACTTGCCTATAATGATGCCAGCAGCCAGGCCAAAACGTTTTGGCCCAAGGGGCAAGCCAGTCGTTCTGCATCCTTCCCCCCTGTCTGCACATCACTTTACCAGCACCTGTTTGGTCCGTATGCCACCCCCTGCAACTCTGTTCTTCTGCAGTCCCTGCTGATCCACTCCCCTGCCAAAAGCTCCTGCCACATAATTGTCAGCCTCTTCTGTCTACCCCTAGTTCTGGACCTGGCTGCCAATAGCCATTTTGGCACACTAAAATATTTAGTGGGCATGTGTAAAGCAGGATACATATTAAGGTAGTGAAAGGTACCCCATGTTCCCTGGTAAATAATGTGAGTCTGCTTATTTAAACTGACCACCTGGTGACTGTACAGTAGGCACAAAACAAGGAAAGAAATCATTAGTACTAGATCTATCTTACACGGAAGTGTTGACCAGCTGCTAGGGGAACTCATGTGCCAGCGATTGTCCTAAACTGCTTTTTGGAGCTGATCAGTTTCAAGATACAATATACATATTACGTGCAAGCAAAACATGAGGAATAAAACTGACAGCTCTTCATTTCGGCTTGTGTAAATATCAATAAACATTCCAAAATTAGATGAAATGAGGCACCTGGGCTCTTACACTAATTTATAATCTGCAGCTTATATATTCCATCAATCAATTTACTGTTATTGTCACAATGCTATGAATAATCAACACAATCAGAAAAGCAATCAAAGAACTGGTATCTTAACCACTATGGCATTCCATGAGTTAAAATATGTCATGTGCCACTGACTGACTTCTTTAACTGTACAGTTCCTTGGTTTTTTTGGGAATAATGCTCTTGTAATTTTATTTATTTACTCATTTGGTTTACAGGAATATCTAACACGTTTTGGTATGGTGGTGCAATGGTGAGGACTGCTGTTTTGAAACTAAGTTTCACCTGTAAGATTGAAGGTTCTCACTGTGCTTGGGTGGGTTTCCTCTGAGTACACTGGTTCCTCTTGCACCCAAAATCATACATGCAGGTTAAGTGGGTGCTGATTAGGGATGTAGCGAACTGCCGTGTATGTGTTCGCGAACGCCGTTCGCGAACACCGGCAAAAAATGCGAACAGTTTGCGAACTTCGAACATCCGCAAAATCGTTCGATTCGAACGATCGAAGGATTTTAATCGTTCGATCGAAGGATTTTCGTTCGAATCGAACGATCGAAGACATTCGATCGAATGATTTCATTCGATCGAATGGCTTCGATCGTTCGATTCGAACGAAAATCCTTCGATTTTAGCGGTCGAAGGAATCGAATGGTCGAATGGTCGAACGATTTTTGTTCGAATTGAACGTGAACTCGTATTGGCGAACGTCGCGCGACATTCGCGAACATTCAGCGGACGCAAACAGTCGAAGTTCGCGCTAACTAGTTCGCCGGTGAACAGTTCGCTACATCCCTAGTGCTGATGGCTTTGAGCATAGTATGTGTATGTGGGAATGTGATATGGACCTTTGACTGTAAGCACTTCTGGGGCAGGTACTAATCTCAGTGCTGTTGAGGCTCTAATATGATTAATAATAGTAGTACTCTGGTATCATGATGCATATAAAGACGAAGACTTGTCACATTCTTAGTACAGGTTCTAAGTAATAGTCAGTCCCTGTTTTACACTGTGCTTATAACATCACCCCAAAAAAATGTACTTTGCCTTGCAATGATATTTGACCTTTTAATGTGACAGTTTGTATGTATGAATTGTACCTAGCACAAAGTCATGTAGTGCTTATACACTTTGGAAACCTCAGAAAAACAAACAGTTAGAGTTAGAGTTAGAGAATATTATCAGCATAGGTTACAGTTGGCCAAAGACCAGTTTTTTTTTTTTTTGCACAATTTATATCTGGAACTTAATGCAGTACAGGTATGGGATCCGTTAACTGGAAAACTGTTATCCAAAAAGCTCCAAAATTACAAAAAGGCCATCTCCAATAGGCTCCATTTTTTTCCAAATCCACATTTTTTTTAATTTTCTTTTTCTCTAAAATAAAACAATAACTTGATCCAAACTAAGATACAATTAATCCTTATTGGAAGCAGGACCAGCCTATTGGGTTTATTCATGATTTTCTAGTAGCCCCAGGTCCTGATCATTCTGGATCACAGGTCCCATACCTGTAATTTACAGGTCTTTTGGCAAAATATACAATCTTATTTCTAAGCATCAGTTGCAAGACATGTGCTTGCAATCCTGTCCAGTTAATTGGCATTTAAATCAATGAAGAGGAATTCTGGTCATTTTGATGCCCACTCTGGACCTATTAAATTCTTGGCTGTTAAAACACCAGGCTTGTGCCAAGTGCAATTTGAATTAAACAGGGTGGCCATAATCAAAGGTGGGCTTGAATGAAGCATAATCTAAATATAAATGAACTAAAGAGTATATGAATGTATACTATATATAACACTGTGGTTACAGTATATAACTGATATACAGTGTACTTTTTTTTTTCTTATTTTTACTACAAAAGAAGTTCAAGTTACATAGATATTTAAATCATAATTGTTTTTAAAAAATTGTGTTTATTTTTAAGTGTAGGTGTGGTATTTGGAGTAGGTTAATACACTAATTTTAAAATGTTTGAATCAATATATGTCACATGTGATATCCCATTCTTTCTCTTCTATCTCTTGTTATAGAGATATAGTCAAAAAGACAAAATTAAGTCAAAGTTTTTTGTCGGCCAAATAGGTCCGTTTTAGATGGAGAATGTTCGAAGTTGATTTTTTAAAGAGATAATACATGATAAATTTCAATATTGAAATTTCAAAATTTCTTCAAATTCTAATCGAATTTGGACTACTCCCTTGTCGAAACTGTGTGTGAATGAATGCAAATAGAAAAGGCTCTCTGTAAAAGCAGAATAAATTCCTAAAAATTGAAAGAATCATTCACAGAATTAAAAATTTTTTGCAACAGGTTCTCTTAATATTTTCAATAACAAAGATACAATCATTTTTGTGTTTCGTACAGTAAAACCTTAGTATTGATATACTTTTTATTCAATAATTTGTCTTCTAATTTTCTGTTATTTGGAAATATGTTGGGCTCCAAATATTAAGCTTTTGTGCAACAAGGAAATGACA